>JARFXV010000202.1:12500-275000 GCA_031761425.1 Cosmopolites sordidus | reverse complement strand
AACGGAACTGTGCATAAGGAACATTGATAATATATATATATATATATATATATATATATATATATATATATATATATATATATATATATATATATATATATATATATATATGTATAATTGAATCTAAATTATCTCCTGGTGATGTTAACATGGTTAACGAAATGCACGTTGAGAAGTTAAGTAAAGTGATTTGTGGTTTAGTGCTAAATCTATTCGAGGTTAATGTTTCACACCGAAGGTTTTAATAGAAATATTGACACGCACCTCTATTTAATAATAGTAATAGTTTTGTTTTGCTTATTTTTTAAGAGTTAATAGTTCTTACCGAGTAGACGAATCACTTTAGTTAAGGAGAGTTTCAATGTTTATATCATTTTCTTTCATAATCCAGACAAACGAACATCTGAAAAATAATATTAATATAATTATCACTTAATAATTTATTATAAATAATAAAATTGAATTACTAAGAAAAATAAACAAATACATGAATGAACAGGTAACAACATATAATGGGTTATTTTTATAATTCGTTTGTTTTTTCTCCATTTTAATTTTGTTTGGCCAAGTGTATGTATGTATTCGAAAGCCCCTTTCTTAATCTAAAAACTATTGGCATCATTTTTCTGAAAAAAATTATTTGAATTAAATTTCAGGCTTTTGAATATTCCGCCTGGAATAATTTCAATCGGCAAAAAACTTCAATTTCGAAACTTTTCGAAACAAATTTTGCCTTTTGTCGTGACCAAAAAGCTATAGAAACAGTTCGAGACATTGCGTCGTATATGGAGAGGACGCTATAATCGATTGGACTGCTCAAGATTGCAAGTTCCAAGTGCAAGTTGCAAGCTCAAGATTGCAAGTTTGCAAGTTCAAAAATGGCAACTTTCCGACTTCGACGTGACCATTTTAAAGTGCTTTTGAAGGAGGACGACCGTCAAACATGCCGGGAGTTGGCTGAAAAGATGGACTGCGGCCTTGCGACAATCTCTCGACATCTTCAATACATGGGATTTACACAAAAACTCGGAGCTTGGGCGCCACACAAACTAACCGACTACAACAAGGAAAATCGCCGCAACAAAGTTGCTTAAAATCTCGCCCAACACCGAGCAACACGCGACCACAAGCATGGTAGATGAGAAATGGTATCTCTACGTCAATATGAAGCAAAGGAAGGAGTGGGTGGACATAAGACGCCAAACCCGAGAGTTAAATAAGATGTTCATCCCTAGAAGACCATTATCTGCGTTTGGTGGGAATAGGAGGATCTCGTGTACTAAGGAATGCTGGATAATAATAAAACGATCGACTAGGAATGCTAACTCGCCTAGCTGCAACGTGGAACTTACAATAACGACCCGATCGAGAAGGCCAAGTCATCTTTGTCCACGTCAATGCATGGCCTCGCACAGCAAATATTGTCAAAGAGGCCCTGAATGATCTCGAATGTATACACTCCTTCCGCATTCACCGTACTCTTCCGATCTTGCGCCAACCGATTATCACCTCCTCTGCTCGCTGTTCAACCAAATGAGGGGGTAATCGTCGCCAAGGATGAGGACCTCAAAAACTGGCTTAACAACTTCTTCAAGTCCAGGCATGGCAATTTTTGGCGAACCGGCATCAATAAATTGGTCGAGAGGTCATGAACAGTGACAGGTCATGAACAATGACGGAAAATAAATCATTGATTCATTTGTTGTTATAATTGTTAGTTTTTTAATTGTTGTTATAATTGTTGGTTGGTTTGTAAAATTTTGTACTAAAAAAACGGCAGAAACTTATGGAACAACCCAATATATTCAAGAAATACGTTCCGTAACACAATTTGTAAACAAAATTTGTCGACAATAATTGGCATCAACAGTGAGATTTTTAAGATCCTATTTGCAAATGTAGGATGTTGCTGGTGATTGGTTGGTTTTAGTTCTTCAGTCTATTGGATCCTGTAAGCATGTCACCTTTAATCTAATGTTTAGCTCCTAGATCTACGGATCCTTCGGTTTGGAGAAAGAAAAGAAGATAATCTGCAAAAATACAGTGATGAAACGAAAATGTGTGAAAAATAATTGAAAAAAGTGACAAAAGTGACAAAATAATTGACAAAAGTGTAGTGAAAATCGTAAGATTGACGACCGTAAGTAACTACGTTTTAGGCAGCTGAAGGAACCTAAGTGTAATCAGCAAACTGAATCAATTACATATTTTGAGATATTTAAGAGGTAACATTTCGTCTGGGTAACAACTTTGTTTACATGTCCTGCAGCGGGGGAGTGGTGAGAAGCGCTTGACCCACCCTATCGGCGGTCAAGCAGCGGAAACACCAAATAAGAGAGATAAAGGTTTTAAAGTAACTTGTCATGGAAATCTTTGTATATCTACCAGAATGTGACGAGATTCTTTTAGAAAAGAATTCCTGGTGGCTAGGAAGTCATAAACGCGAACGCTATCAATGTGCTACCAATCTTCCAATAAAATTAATCTTGCAATAATCTTTTAGTAAATTTAATATCATTCAGTAACTCTTTAGACTTAACTTAAAACCATACCGTATCAAGATAAACATTTAATATTTCAAACAGAAATATATTTCAACTCAATTTTAATCAAAGAGCATTCTAACCATCTTTACCTAGACCTAGTCAAACAATCGGAAACTAATATACACACATTCAATGCCTGAAATCATAGTACCGATCTTCACATTATTAATAATCCCGAGCTAGCCCATGACTAATAGTTCCTTAATATCAGTGACTTCCCATAGATACTTATTTATGACTTAAATTATTTTTTTAGTAGAAAACTGAGCGCTCGATGTATGAGCTGGGTGTTCAGGCCTAACAAACAACGCGTATTTAGCTTGCCACTACCAAATAGTCAAAATTAAATATATTCAATGGAAACTAAATTTTTACCAAGATATCCCGTCCTACTACATATAAAGCCCCGAGCCAGTGCTCGAATCAGGGAATGCGCTGTTTTAGTATGATAGACTGGTCAGGGCAGACAAAAGAGTGGCTTATAACAGACCAAATATCTTGCTGATAAACAATACAATACAAAGTATCGCTGTGATATCCATATATATATATATATATATATATATATATATATATATATATATATATATATATATATATATATATATATATATATATATATATATACATATATATATATATATATATATATATATATATATATATATATATATATATATATATATATATATATATATATATATATATATATATATATATATATATATATATATATAACATAACATTACTATATTGCTAGCAAGGTCTGGAGATCGGCGAAATCATTACGGTGCAGACATATATGCATCTGTTTCTCTCACTACTACTTTGAGTCTTATGCGCATGTCCGAGAATTGAGTATGCTTATAGACGTACGTCAGTTTGCATATTTTTACGTTTTTGTGTCACGTTTATTCATCTTGATATTTGCGCACAACGGGCCGAGTAGTAGAAAAATACGTAGAAGCAGACATTTGCTGTCTCACTTACTCCATGACACCTCCGCTTACATATATTAGCAATATAGTAGTATTATATATATGGTGATATCGCTTGTCCTTAACCATAAAATATTCTCAAGAGAGAGCTGGAAAAAATCATAAAGACATTATATTACCTTCATGCCAAATAAAATTTATTATTTATTTTCATTAAAAATGTTGTAAGAATTATCAACATATCCTATAGAATTAGTTGTTACATTTTATTGTACTCCTGTACTATTACAGATTTCCGTATCATTCAAATACCGCACTTATTCACATATGTGCGTGGTTTTTTAGTGCATCCGAACTTTAAATTTAATAAAGAATCAACCAAATCATATGCCTTGAAACTATTTATTTTATGTGAAACAACATTCAATGGTATTAATCTTTGAAAACAAGTTCGGACAAATCCGTCCACCGCTTTTTTCCGCACTTCTGGCAAAGCGCATTCAGTCAATCCAATTGCCGACCACTTTTTTTAGGCAATTGGGTTCTTTT
Source organism: Cosmopolites sordidus (assembly GCA_031761425.1). NCBI lineage: Eukaryota > Metazoa > Arthropoda > Insecta > Coleoptera > Curculionidae > Cosmopolites > Cosmopolites sordidus. Next base: position 270,967 of record JARFXV010000202.1, on the reverse strand, counting down.
GTCTAAAAATGTTGACTTCCAAGGTTCAATAGTTGGGTTATCGGCATAAATCTAAGATTTATCATAACCATAAAGAAAATAATCTAAAGGTGTTAAATTACATGACCTTGGTGGCCAATTAACTCAAATCGATTATTGCGTGGGCTGTATGACATGTGGAGCTATCCTGTTGGAACTACATCTCTTCAAGATCAAGTCCATTCAAATTCGAAATTAAATAATCTGCATAGTTGAATAACAAAGCCCAACTTTTTGCGAACCTTCGACGAATTGATAAATTTGGATCTTCATAAACACTGCCAGTGATAGCGGCGATATTTTCTTCGGAACGCACAGTTTTTTGTCCTATTTTAATATCAACTGGCGTGAAATGCGTTCGGAATTTGTCGATAATTCGACAAATACATCAACAAGTTAATTCACGAAGGGATCTATAAGTTTGGCGCACAGAACACTGATTTCATAATGTCGACATTTTGCAAGAGCTGTTCTGATGTTAAACGTTTCATGATTATTTGCCAGACCATTAAGACACAGTTTTTTCAGACTTTCGCACAAACTCACAATTCGATTGGCAGCGATATTTGTCGGAAGTTCGGATAAACAAAAAATCACCCTTTATATTGTATATCGTATATTACCAATTAGGCGAGAAAAGTAATTTGTTATCTATATCTTGACATTATTGATTACCTTTCCTTTGTATTATAAAAGAAAATATTGGATAATTGATAATTAAAAGAAATGTGTATAAGAATTATCTTCATCACATACAATTTTGTCCTAATCGATGTTAAATGATAATTGCAAATACTAGGGCTATTGAAGTATTTATTGTTACTGTCGTAAGTTAAAATAAAACATGTCAAAATTTCGATATCTCACATTTATCTACATTAATCCAAGTGCCAACCATATGTGTTTATATTATCATGGTAGATGTGCAGACACATTCATATCTACATCAATTTTACATTTACATATTTTTAGTTACAATTTAGGTTATGTCAGGATTCTTGAAATACTTAATGTTACTACTGCTGTTTTAAAAAATTAATTCGTCTCGTTATTGGCATCTTGCTATATTGTAATATATTACTTTAATAACAGCTATCTACACAGTTAGTCGAATGGAAATCGAGACTGGAGATTAGATTAGATTATTACCTAGCAATGCCACATTGGATTAAATAATTAATTATTTAAGTTAGAGATGTGTCAACACGCTAGCCTTACCATATTAGTAACTGGACCTATAGCCTAACTTGGGCTCCGAACTACGGTCTTTAGCTACATATTAGCCCTGGTCAGCAGTCCCCTGGAATATCAGTCCTTGGTTTGTGTTTAACCTTAAACTTAAATCTCTCGAGAAGCCTACCGCTTGGCGAGTGATGAACGTAAAGTACTTCTCAGAAGGCATCCGGCCTAACCCAGTATCGAACTTGTATGACTTAGGAACGATTCCTTGTCAAATTTTACACTTTTATTTTTCGAAATGTACTGCTCGTAAGGTTAGCCATCCAAGAACTAACCGCAATAAGCAACGGAACATCTCGACCACCAAATCACCGAATTACAGAAAATTCCCTTCAGGGTCTTTTTGATAAAACACAGACATTATGTTATGACATATTTAAACTTTTACCACCAGAAAGAGCTGGGTTGAAAAACTGTAGGGTTAAAAGTGCTTCGTAAACTTTTGAATTTAAACTTTTGCTTCATTTATACTGTTAAAATACAAGGGTCGGTTCACAGTCTAATCTTTTATGTAATTTTGTTGCTACGACAGTACCTTTCAAAATGCCATTGATGTTTAAACGATTTCAAGCTAGCGTCATATATTTTGCATGTCGAGTGTGAACATTTGCAGCACGTACTGAAACTCGAAAGTGCTGAAACTCGCAAAAAGAAAGAGCATTTGAGGAACGTACATCTTGTTCATGACGGCTTGCTTGTTCAATCAAAAGAAAAATGCGAGTGAAAGGCGTCGTATACTTGTGGAGACTTACTGTGACAATGTCCCAACTCAAGACGCTTGTGGGTGTTAGTTTAGACGATTCAAAAGTGGTGATTTCGTCATAAAGACAAATAATGCCCAGGTCAACCGAAAAACATTGAAGATGCCGAATTTCAGGCATTGTTGGAAGAAGACGATATGCAAACTCAACAACAAATGGCAGTGAGGCTAAATGTTGGTTGTCGAACCATTTGTGATTGTCTAAATGCCCTGGGAAAGATCCTGAAGGCGGCAAAATTGATACCGCATCAGCTGAACGAGAAACAGATGGAAAAGCGAAAAACGGCATGAAAGAAAGACTTTTTTGAGATCTTGACTAGAGACGAAAAATGGATATAATTCGAAAACACAAAACATAGAAAATTATGGGTTGGCCCATGATGACCATCATCATCGACGTTAAGACCGAATCGCTTTGGAAAACAGACAATGCTGTGCATTTGGTGGGATCAGGAGGATGTCGTGTACCATGAGTTTCTGTAAACCGGGTGAAACAGTTAAACCATTCGCTAGGTGTCGAGTCAATCGTTTCTTAATGGAAATTGTTTGTAGCTTTATGTAGTTACAGAATAAATTAACCTACAAACAATGGCACTAATTATGTCTGAGAAGCACTAAACTTAATAAAGTTTCAGAACATCGTTGTCCAAGAATCTTCAACTAGAAACGATTTTATAAAGTGGGGAAGCTTTTGTTCCCTAAAAATCACCAGTTACTTGATACTACAATGCATACTGCAATAGCAACATTGACTCAGCAGCTAATAAGTTACGAAATCTGTTTATTTCTATCTATTATTGTATGTAGTTTTATGTAATGGAAGATAGAATGAGTCAAGAATCCAAAAACACTGCTAAGTATTGAGAACGACAGTCTCTTATCATCGTTCTCAAACAAATTTCAAATGAAAACATTACATAATTTAATTAATATTGTTTCTCTGAAGTAAACTGAAATATTGAGGAGTTAATTATAAAAAAACTTGTGAAAACAATAATATATACGCGTAATAACGAAGTTGTCGGAAAAAACGCCCCTAACCCAGAAACTACAAATTATATAAATGTTTGTACGAGAACGCGTAAATATCTTGCTGATAAACAATACAATACAAAGTATCGCTGTGATATCCATATATATATATATATATATATATATATATATATATATATATATATATATATATATATATATATATATATATATATATATACATATATATATATATATATATATATATATATATATATATATATATATATATATATATATATATATATATATATATATATATATATATATATATATATATATATATATATATATATATATAACATAACATTACTATATTGCTAGCAAGGTCTGGAGATCGGCGAAATCATTACGGTGCAGACATATATGCATCTGTTTCTCTCACTACTACTTTGAGTCTTATGCGCATGTCCGAGAATTGAGTATGCTTATAGACGTACGTCAGTTTGCATATTTTTACGTTTTTGTGTCACGTTTATTCATCTTGATATTTGCGCACAACGGGCCGAGTAGTAGAAAAATACGTAGAAGCAGACATTTGCTGTCTCACTTACTCCATGACACCTCCGCTTACATATATTAGCAATATAGTAGTATTATATATATGGTGATATCGCTTGTCCTTAACCATAAAATATTCTCAAGAGAGAGCTGGAAAAAATCATAAAGACATTATATTACCTTCATGCCAAATAAAATTTATTATTTATTTTCATTAAAAATGTTGTAAGAATTATCAACATATCCTATAGAATTAGTTGTTACATTTTATTGTACTCCTGTACTATTACAGATTTCCGTATCATTCAAATACCGCACTTATTCACATATGTGCGTGGTTTTTTAGTGCATCCGAACTTTAAATTTAATAAAGAATCAACCAAATCATATGCCTTGAAACTATTTATTTTATGTGAAACAACATTCAATGGTATTAATCTTTGAAAACAAGTTCGGACAAATCCGTCCACCGCTTTTTTCCGCACTTCTGGCAAAGCGCATTCAGTCAATCCAATTGCCGACCACTTTTTTTAGGCAATTGGGTTCTTTTGTCTAAAAATGTTGACTTCCAAGGTTCAATAGTTGGGTTATCGGCATAAATCTAAGATTTATCATAACCATAAAGAAAATAATCTAAAGGTGTTAAATTACATGACCTTGGTGGCCAATTAACTCAAATCGATTATTGCGTGGGCTGTATGACATGTGGAGCTATCCTGTTGGAACTACATCTCTTCAAGATCAAGTCCATTCAAATTCGAAATTAAATAATCTGCATAGTTGAATAACAAAGCCCAACTTTTTGCGAACCTTCGACGAATTGATAAATTTGGATCTTCATAAACACTGCCAGTGATAGCGGCGATATTTTCTTCGGAACGCACAGTTTTTTGTCCTATTTTAATATCAACTGGCGTGAAATGCGTTCGGAATTTGTCGATAATTCGACAAATACATCAACAAGTTAATTCACGAAGGGATCTATAAGTTTGGCGCACAGAACACTGATTTCATAATGTCGACATTTTGCAAGAGCTGTTCTGATGTTAAACGTTTCATGATTATTTGCCAGACCATTAAGACACAGTTTTTTCAGACTTTCGCACAAACTCACAATTCGATTGGCAGCGATATTTGTCGGAAGTTCGGATAAACAAAAAATCACCCTTTATATTGTATATCGTATATTACCAATTAGGCGAGAAAAGTAATTTGTTATCTATATCTTGACATTATTGATTACCTTTCCTTTGTATTATAAAAGAAAATATTGGATAATTGATAATTAAAAGAAATGTGTATAAGAATTATCTTCATCACATACAATTTTGTCCTAATCGATGTTAAATGATAATTGCAAATACTAGGGCTATTGAAGTATTTATTGTTACTGTCGTAAGTTAAAATAAAACATGTCAAAATTTCGATATCTCACATTTATCTACATTAATCCAAGTGCCAACCATATGTGTTTATATTATCATGGTAGATGTGCAGACACATTCATATCTACATCAATTTTACATTTACATATTTTTAGTTACAATTTAGGTTATGTCAGGATTCTTGAAATACTTAATGTTACTACTGCTGTTTTAAAAAATTAATTCGTCTCGTTATTGGCATCTTGCTATATTGTAATATATTACTTTAATAACAGCTATCTACACAGTTAGTCGAATGGAAATCGAGACTGGAGATTAGATTAGATTATTACCTAGCAATGCCACATTGGATTAAATAATTAATTATTTAAGTTAGAGATGTGTCAACACGCTAGCCTTACCATATTAGTAACTGGACCTATAGCCTAACTTGGGCTCCGAACTACGGTCTTTAGCTACATATTAGCCCTGGTCAGCAGTCCCCTGGAATATCAGTCCTTGGTTTGTGTTTAACCTTAAACTTAAATCTCTCGAGAAGCCTACCGCTTGGCGAGTGATGAACGTAAAGTACTTCTCAGAAGGCATCCGGCCTAACCCAGTATCGAACTTGTATGACTTAGGAACGATTCCTTGTCAAATTTTACACTTTTATTTTTCGAAATGTACTGCTCGTAAGGTTAGCCATCCAAGAACTAACCGCAATAAGCAACGGAACATCTCGACCACCAAATCACCGAATTACAGAAAATTCCCTTCAGGGTCTTTTTGATAAAACACAGACATTATGTTATGACATATTTAAACTTTTACCACCAGAAAGAGCTGGGTTGAAAAACTGTAGGGTTAAAAGTGCTTCGTAAACTTTTGAATTTAAACTTTTGCTTCATTTATACTGTTAAAATACAAGGGTCGGTTCACAGTCTAATCTTTTATGTAATTTTGTTGCTACGACAGTACCTTTCAAAATGCCATTGATGTTTAAACGATTTCAAGCTAGCGTCATATATTTTGCATGTCGAGTGTGAACATTTGCAGCACGTACTGAAACTCGAAAGTGCTGAAACTCGCAAAAAGAAAGAGCATTTGAGGAACGTACATCTTGTTCATGACGGCTTGCTTGTTCAATCAAAAGAAAAATGCGAGTGAAAGGCGTCGTATACTTGTGGAGACTTACTGTGACAATGTCCCAACTCAAGACGCTTGTGGGTGTTAGTTTAGACGATTCAAAAGTGGTGATTTCGTCATAAAGACAAATAATGCCCAGGTCAACCGAAAAACATTGAAGATGCCGAATTTCAGGCATTGTTGGAAGAAGACGATATGCAAACTCAACAACAAATGGCAGTGAGGCTAAATGTTGGTTGTCGAACCATTTGTGATTGTCTAAATGCCCTGGGAAAGATCCTGAAGGCGGCAAAATTGATACCGCATCAGCTGAACGAGAAACAGATGGAAAAGCGAAAAACGGCATGAAAGAAAGACTTTTTTGAGATCTTGACTAGAGACGAAAAATGGATATAATTCGAAAACACAAAACATAGAAAATTATGGGTTGGCCCATGATGACCATCATCATCGACGTTAAGACCGAATCGCTTTGGAAAACAGACAATGCTGTGCATTTGGTGGGATCAGGAGGATGTCGTGTACCATGAGTTTCTGTAAACCGGGTGAAACAGTTAAACCATTCGCTAGGTGTCGAGTCAATCGTTTCTTAATGGAAATTGTTTGTAGCTTTATGTAGTTACAGAATAAATTAACCTACAAACAATGGCACTAATTATGTCTGAGAAGCACTAAACTTAATAAAGTTTCAGAACATCGTTGTCCAAGAATCTTCAACTAGAAACGATTTTATAAAGTGGGGAAGCTTTTGTTCCCTAAAAATCACCAGTTACTTGATACTACAATGCATACTGCAATAGCAACATTGACTCAGCAGCTAATAAGTTACGAAATCTGTTTATTTCTATCTATTATTGTATGTAGTTTTATGTAATGGAAGATAGAATGAGTCAAGAATCCAAAAACACTGCTAAGTATTGAGAACGACAGTCTCTTATCATCGTTCTCAAACAAATTTCAAATGAAAACATTACATAATTTAATTAATATTGTTTCTCTGAAGTAAACTGAAATATTGAGGAGTTAATTATAAAAAAACTTGTGAAAACAATAATATATACGCGTAATAACGAAGTTGTCGGAAAAAACGCCCCTAACCCAGAAACTACAAATTATATAAATGTTTGTACGAGAACGCGTATATATTATTGTTTTCACAAGTTTTTTTATAATTAACTCCTCAATATTTCAGTTTACTTCAGAGAAACAATATTAATTAAATTATGTAATGTTTTCATTTGAAATTTGTTTGAGAACGATGATAAGAGACTGTCGTTCTCAATACTTAGCAGTGTTTTTGGATTCTTGACTCATTCTATCTTCCATTACATAAAACTACATACAATAATAGATAGAAATAAACAGAGTTCGTAACTTATTAGCTGCTGAGTCAATGTTGCTATTGCAGTATGCATTGTAGTATCAAGTAACTGGTGATTTTTAGGGAACAAAAGCTTCCCCACTTTATAAAATCGTTTCTAGTTGAAGATTCTTGGACAACGATGTTCTGAAACTTTATTAAGTTTAGTGCTTCCCAGACATAATTAGTGCCATTGTTTGTAGGTTAATTTATTCTGTAACTACATAAAGCTACAAACAATTTCCATTAAGAAACGGTTGACTCGACACCTTACCCATCATAAACTCGCTGATACAAGTATAATCGTTTTAGTAGCACATGTTCTATGATATTTGAAGTTTGTCAGAAGAATCTATGTTCGATATAATCGTTTGTAGTGAGTTTCTGAAACTTTATCAACTTCAGTGGAAACATTTATATCAGTTGTAGTTTCTGGATTAGGGTCGTTTTTTTTTCCGACAACTTCGTTATTTTCGATTTTATCCGATATTTACTTACATGTATAGAGTATAAAAAAATCTTGAGACGACAATAAACTACACAATTTAGCATTACTTTCATTGTTATTTATCGTATTATTATCAATATTTACTGCTTTGAACAATATCTATTGCTTTTCCTGCATAATTACAGATACTATAAGAAAAAATGAGCGATACTATATTTATTAGCATCGTTTATAAGCACAAATAAGCAAAACAAATCGAGTATTCTTTAATACGGGTTCTAGCGTGATGGAGCTTTTAAAGGAAAGATAGGAAAGGATTTACGGTTAGAGACGCATCAGCAACTACAAGGCTACTTGGCAACTGGTCCTACAGCTTAACGTGGGTTCCGAACCACGGTCATCAGCCACCGACAACCCAGGCCAGCACCCCCCTCAGGCTATCAACCCTTGGTTATGTGCTTACCCATACGTCTATCAGGAAGCCTTACCCACTGGCGAGTGACCAACGTAAAACACTTCTTAGAAGGCATCCGGCCTTACCCAGCCTTTAACTGTCGTGACTGAGGGGGTAATTCGTTATCGGATTTTACAATCTTGCCTAGAAACAATCACAAACATTTAGGAAGTAAACAGACAGAAGAAAGAAAGAAAAACAACCATCCGAGCGCTGGAATCGAACCAACTACCGCTCCAATGCGGTTTCGGCACAACAGCGGTAGGCCGCTGCTCTTACCGTTCGCACTACCGCGACCGGCAGGAGCTTTTAAACTGCTATATTATAGAATTATAGTGAAACAATGAACCGGACCTGTTGGAACTTCTAATAATTATGGATAATCGGTAAAATGACACATATTCCTTGGGTATTCTGAACAAACTTGTAACGCGATTTTTTTTATACAACTAACTAAGGCACATAACCTCTTAACGTTTCTAGAATTGCCACTGTTTAAAAAACATAAATTAGTGAATTATTCTTGATATATTTTCTAACAGAAACAACGTTTTCAATTTGTTTCTAAATCCCATCAATAACAGTTCAGGTGTTAAATTACAAGGAGTCTGCTTTAAATAACAAAAAAATGGAAAATTCTGAATATAATGGGTGATTTTTAGTGTGTCTGAACTTTCGATAGGGGTCACTGTTAAACGAACTGTCAGTTTGCGCGGAAGTCTGTAAAACTGTGTCTCAATGATCAGGCAAATCACGAAACATTTCACATTAGAGCAACGCTTGCAAATTGTTGATAGTTATTATTAAAATCAGTGTCCTGTGCCAAAAACGTATAGAGTACTTCATGGTGTATTATGGCAAATTATCGACAAATTCTGAATGTATTTCATGATGTTCAATATTATAACAAAAACAAAACAACAAACTCCAAAATTATTTGGAGTAACGGGCCCGTTAATTGCTCACTAAGATAATGTGATTATCTTAGTGAGCCTTTAGGTTATTTTCTTTGGGGTTATGTTAAATTTTTGGTTTATACCTTTAAACTAGCAACTATTGACGCCTTGGAAGCCAACATAACTCGGACAATTGCGGACATAAGACCCCAATTGCTTCAAAAAGTGGTAGGAAATTGGGTTGAGAGAATGCGCTTTGTCAGAAGTAGCCGCGGCAGACATTTGTCCGAAATTGTCTTCAGACATTAATGCCATTGCATGTTATTTCACATATAATAAAGAGATTTAAGGCATCTAATTTGGTTGTTGTTTTATTTGAATTTAAAGCATTAAAACATCACCTTATATAACGTCTTGAATTCCAAATCCCTTCAGTCACCATTTTCTTTGGACTGAATTTAAATAAATAGCGAATATTTGAATATTAACATTTTTATTTTATTCTAATAGCACTATAACTATGAAGTTAACTTTTATCAAAATTGAGTTCAAATTATATCAGGTGTTACTGTGAGTAAATGATAACAGATTCAATATAAATAGATCCGGAAATGAAATATGGACATGGGATTTGGTAGATGGCATATAAAAACCTTATATCAATCAACAGGTCTAAGCAATACCTTTAAATAAATAAATAAATACAATATCACTATAGAGCACTTCAAAAGATAATATGCTTAGGTACAGGATATCTGAGAAAATGTAGGTATTAAATATATTGCAGTGGACATGAATAAAAGCAATCATTTTGATGTGGCGTATTGAGTCAGGCGTATTAGGCTTTAAGCCAGTAAGTGAGAAGCTCTGCTATATAAGAATGAGAGGAAGATTTCGAAATCTGTCAATGTTCTCTCTACAAATACCAACAGAGGTCAAAATAGAAGGTGGAAACATATTTTATGCTCTTGGAAAGTGAGATTAGAGAAGAATTAGAATATAACCCGATAGGAGGCAAGTATAGCCTATATGATAACACAAATGATAACTGGGAAAAGAGCAAAAACAGCTATAAGGGATCACAGATCTTACTAATAGATCTAGATAAACCTAATAGATCATGTCATAATATATAGCAGATCACACTTAAGCGAGCTTGATGTGAGAAGCTTTAAAGGAGCATGATCCTAGTCAGACCACTGCCCGGGGGTAAATAAACATACGACAAAGGATCTATGTCACCAATAAAGAAGGAAGAAGTACGAAAGTAAAATGATGAAGGATGTAGATAAACTATAGACTTACACAGCGGTAGCTGTCGGTAGACGATGGATCTGAACAATAATATCAGTATAAAATTATAGTGGAGCAACTGAGACCCGAAATGAAGGGACAAATTAAAGAAGCGAATGGCACTGCGATGAATTTAAAAATAAGTTGGAGAATGGAAGCTCAGTACATCTTGAGTGCATTAAAAAATCCACATGAGTTAAAAAAGAAGAATACAAGGTACTGAGATGGGAGGCCAAACGTATATGCAAGAGGAAACAATTGAGAGTTTCTAGATAAACAGGAGGTAAGAATTTTTTTTTCAGAACATTAAAATGGTAAAAATCTTTCACCCTAGGGAGACTTTCATCAATAACGCAGATGACGAAATATTAACCAACATGGATAGCATACTGGAAACCGAAGATGAAAATGGCACGTAGTTTATGAATGCAGATTAGCCACGGGCTGCGTTCATAAACGACATCATCGCTGCATCTCACGTCTCAATCGACATCGCTGCATCTCACGACAAATTGCGAGAATTCGCTAGTTTCTTAAGAACTCAGGCGAGGTATATTCCTGCTTCTGCTTCCTGTGGGGCTACAACCTGTTAGATAGTCTTGATCTCCTTCAAATTTCGCATTCAACCGCATCGTTCTCCAGTAGCCCCTTTCCAGTTTTGATGTGCAGTAATCCTTTAACATCTCTTATTACATTGTCCTGCAACCATGCCTTTAGTTTACTTTTCTTTCAGTTACCCCCTATTCGTCCCTATATGATTCCCCTTGGTATTTGCCTTTCTGGTATTGTTGACACGTGTCTTGCCTATCAGAGTCGCTGAATCCTCATGTAGCCTACAATACTCAGATCCTCTAATTTTCATTATCATTCACAGCACCAAAAATTCTTCTGAGTACTCTTCATTCAAATACTGCAAGCATCTCTTATCTTTTTTTTGTGAACGTCTACGTCTAGCAACAATAAGAGACTACTGGCCGAATAAGGCTTTTATTGATCCTTACTTTCGTGTTTCTTGAAGCCTTTGCTGTCTATTAAGTACACTTCGACCGATTCTCTAACGTGAAATATTGCAAGTTTTTCCAAGGCTCTAGATAAGGTATGGTTCGTTCAACATTATTTTATAGCATTATTAACATGTTTGAGTATACCTAATATGTCTAGCACACCAATAATTTTTAGTCTTTGTCTATAACTACTTTTGATATATCTGATGTGTTTGACATAATTTGGTAATCAGGGTTGAAGTTGGATTTAAAATGATATTTTATAGTCTTGCGGTTTGGGATTTTAGCTATACATAAGTCATAGATATTTTAAAACCAATTGTGACAGTTGCCTAATACTGCAAGTCATGTGAAGTATTATTTTGTGGTATTAACGACATATATTTGAGTGAATCTGATCTTGCGTACTATAATCTGTGTACTAACATTTGCAGGACACTTAATGTTATATTTGTTGTCGTAAGATCGTAAATCTACTATTGAAAGTAGAAGGTATATATTGCAATACATGTATGTAATGGGCATTTTTCAGGGTCTACAAACAACAATTTTTTATATCTAATACACAGTATTGCATTCATAATAAATACAAGAGTAGATATCAGAGTGTGTTACTGAAAAATTATACAAATCGGCTATTCTGAAAGTCGGCTATTCTAAGACTACATTCTTATCTCCTTATCTATATTATTTATAATTACTTCACAAAAAATTTTTCGTTTTCGAAAAATTATTTAAATCCACTAATGGTTTTATTGATCACTGTATGTCCTGTACGAATAAATAAATTAAACCACCATGAACTCATATCGATTACAAAAACAAAAACCACAATTATTAAGTATACGTGGGCTTAATAAAACGAGTTTTTTATATTTTTGACTTCACATTTTGATCATTGTTATTCTCAAGGTTGTTTCTACATAAAATAGTAAACATACAAAAGTGATCGATTAACGTGGACACGTATCATTGGAAAAGTTTCAATATTAAAAAAAAACTGGTATTAGTTTTACGCACCGTCAGTACCTAATTGTTTTAACATCAATACCAAATAATGTCGTCAATATGACGTTAAGTAAATATTTGCCATGTACATGTGTATTTTTTGGGTTGAGCTGTAGGTGTAGCTTTATTGAAAAATAAATTGTTATTGTTAGGATGAAATTGCAGACCTTGAAATTGTTCGGTGGGAACAAGTGCATGACCAAATTTGCCTGAACATGCAAATAGTAATATATGGGACTTGGTACCTGGAAGAACAGAAATAGTGGGATATTCAGTTTTATTGAATATATTTTAATGATTCCTAAATGTAAATAGAAGAATTATAAAAAGACACGTGGTGCAAATAGTCCGTTCATTTTTCTAGGACTCGAGTATGTTCTTTCCTTTGAACATAAAACTAACAGGAACAAGCCTTGCCTATCTTTATACACATATAAATGGGGACGGAAACGGCCATATTGAAACACCAAAACTGATTAATGGTTTTGAAATTTTGGTAGTTGGTGTTAACAACTTAGAAGTTTAATAGTAGATTTGAGCAATTTTACTTTGCTTTAATCAATAATAAGTGCCGAATAAGTGTACTGGAGTACTGTTTTTGTGTGTTCTAGTATAAATACATATTAATACCTTACTATATTGACAATAAAAAGAATAATATCGGAAGTAAGGCAAACAGACAAAATATGGTTAGTTGTGCGTCTTGTGGTTGTTCCCTGACACAAAAAAATAAATAAATTCAGGATTAACATTACTTACGTAAGTGCTTTTAATTCTAAATTTGTCAATTTAGAAATAAAAACGTATTTTATTTGAATGAAATTTTAAGGTTACAAATTGCCTGGTATGCATAGGCGTAGTGAAAATGATATTAAATAAAATAATATAATTATGCCATTCAAAGTAGAGATTATCTTTTTGTAGAACTTAAGTTTTTAACGTATGTTCTAAAATGTTTAGTTTTTTGAGATATTGGGCTTTCAAAAGTCAGATTATTTTTTAGTTTTCGTTTGATACATATAAAACATGTTACTTTACTCATATAAAGAACTGATAAAATATAACTAATAATATAGAGTGTTAACTTTTTTTACAATCCTATTTTGTTTTTCAGAAAGTATTGTGTTAATAAATGTAAATGTTACTTCCATTTTGATCTGGATTTCATGTTATTGAACTAGTTTATCTTTTTTCAAGGTTTCTCAACAATCCAAATGGAAGAATGCACTAAATTAATTTTACTAAAAAGCCAGACTTTATCCAAATCGGAGAAGTTTTTTTTATGTTCCCATCATTTTGCTAAGGATTGTTTTCATCGAACATCTAAGGTAAATGTAAGACTACTATCAAATGCTGTTCCAACAATTGAAGTGGACTGTTAAAATATGTAATTTTTTTATTTTGATAAGCATCTTTCATAACATATACTCGTGAAAGTTAGCTTTTGTGGTTGTAGTGAAAATGAGTTTATATATCCCACTTTAGTTTAATTATTAACTATTTACACCACAAGAAGTAATTATATTTGTAAAAACGCTGTAACATGTGAAAAAATTCATTGTATGTATACAAAGTTAATTATGTTTAAGGAACAGTAAACACTGAATAACTAAATACAGAAGGGATATATTTTTTTTAATAATAAATACTTTTGTGAGTATTACAGCTTTTTATTTCATTTATGAATATGTATATCTAATTTAGATATGAACATCAACTCAGAGCAAAATGCAACTGATTAGCTAACCAATTTTTGGAAGTGATATGATTTGTGACAGGAGATTCCAATTTCTTAATAATTTCTTTTGTCTTATTGGCCATATATATATAAAAGACATTTTACTCTTTAATAAAATCATTTTTTTTAATTAAGTTCAATTTTAACATTTTAGCAGGACATAAATCAACACTATCAACTGAGTATATTATTCCACTTCTAAAACTAGTATAATTTCAATTTAAAATTGAGAATTAAATAGTAGTTGAGATTCTCTGTCGTATCTAGTAAGTATTTAATAATTATTTTAATTTTATTTAATTTAATACAGTAACTATAATTATACAATATTTTATTGTTTTAAAGAACTGTAATCTTTTATCAGTTTCTATATGCAGCTACCATTCTGGTCTCATTTACAGAATCATATGTTCGAATATGATAACAATTCGAATAAACGGTTCTAACCTTAATTCATAAGAAAATACAAAATGCACATATGAATACAATAAAAAAAGTTATGCAAACATTTATATATATTCTTGGATGGATCTCATGGAAATATTTATTTATTTATTGCATATGATACAGTGAAGGAAAAAAGTATCTGAACAATCTGCTTTTTCCCAATCTTCTTTATTTTAACTGCGTTAAATTTTATAATTGTATATCAATATAAACTACAAATAATTTTCAACAAAACTATACCATAATTAAAGCAGAATATATACGTTTTTAAAAGTAATTAATAAAGTACCAATTTTTCATGGCAAACAACTATTTAAACTGTCAACAAGGTTTTTATCGATTTAATTCGATTTAGAGATAACAAATAAATTCAATTCCCAAAAATAAATACAGTTCATTCATTTTAACTAATTATAAAGTAAATGTTGAATATTAAAGTTTTACTAATAATGGTTAAAAGAAATCGGGAGCTGCCTTTGGAGAGACGTACGGAAATTGTGAAATTGAAATGTATGAAATTGCAGCAAATTGCGAAAAAGTTATTACAACGTGAGAAATTATGAAAAAACTGTCCACATTGAAAACGAAAACAGGAATGGTCTACCAAAGGATACTATCGACTAGAATTCAGATAGAAATATTAAATTTTGTGAGAAAAATAATGCCATTTCAGGTCAAGCTTTAGTCATTGATATTGCTTATTGTTTTATAGTAAATATTATGACTATGATAGTACGAAATTATTTACAGAATTTCCTTTATATAGGGAGGAATGCCCAAAAAACCCTTTACCAGTCCGAAAAACAGGGGAAAAAGAGTCCTGTTCCTTAAAAAGTACGAAAGTTACCCTTACAATTTTTAGAAATTAACTTGTACTGAAAAAAGCAAATCCTATTTATTTGGTTCTGATGGTCATGAATCTGCGTGGAAATAAAATAAGACAGCGCTGGGTCATCGAAATACCATTCTTACGGTAAAATACGGTGAACTTCCATCGTGAACTGCGGGTGTATGTCCTGATCTAGTACTCGAAATTTAGTAATATTTGATTGAATCCAAAATTCTCATAAATATATAGACATACTGCGAGATAATTTGTTCGAAAGCGCTTTGATACCAGGGATGTCTTCAGATTCCAGCAAGACAACAACCTGAAGCATACGATGAGGGTTACGGAAGAATAGCTGTTTAATAATGTCAGGATATGTTTTATTATGCCTCCCCAATTATCGGATATTAATCTTCCGATCACTTTTTCAAACAAATGGTGTCTTATCTCCGGCAATTATCTAAGTTATTCTGGGTTCCAATGCGTCAATAGTTGTTGGTTTAGTTAGATTTAGGAACATGAGTACTCATGTTCCATATATATATATATATATATATATATATATATATATATATATATATATATATATATATATATATATATAAAGCAAATGTTCAGGTTTCACTTCTGTATGTCATAACGGATAGGACACACTGATCGAAGACTTTTCTTTTCAGGCAAAGTGGGAGTTTGCTCTTAAATACATGCTTATGTTGCCTTGGCCTGCCTCTATATTTAACATGCCGTTCCACCTCCCGGACGGTATCCCCCTCCATGGAAATCCTCTGTCCAAGATTCATAAAGTGGTCCACAATCTCCAAATCCCTTCCTAAAACTTAAATTCTTCTATCCTCAGCAATTTTATTCAACATAAACTGCCTCTGTTTCAGGTTTATTTTTAAGTTAAAGGTTCGTTCGCTCTTTGCAACGCTTGTATGCGTCCATGCAGCTTCTCTGGGTCTTATAAAAGGAGAACTATAGGCAAGATATTCTACAGCATTTGTTAATTTCTCTACTAGGATATCTGGCATTTGTTCTTCCGTGGGTATTGTTGTCTTTAATTGGTTCTGATCTTCATATAACTCTGAATAAAATATCTGACAACCTCTAACATTTCCGTACTCGCTCTGCACACTGAGTCATTCTCACGCATTAATGCATAAATTTGCGTTCTTTTCTTTCTCAGCTTCCATTTAGCCTTGTTAATTTCCCTGTTTTCTTTCATAGTTTTTTGCACTAGCTCCATGTTGAAGCGGCGCGTCTCCTCTCTACTACGTTTTCTTATAGTTTGTCTTTGTTCTCATTGTCCGTCATTTTTTGATTAAATCAATGTTCTCACTGGAGATTTTTGTCTGTTTGAAACATTTTTCTTCTGGTGCTATTGAAGCAGCCGCTTCAAGCACATTGTTGGTGAATTCTTTATACGGAAGTGCTATTTCCATAACACAACAAAGCGGTTCGACAGATCAATCTCAAAATCGCTGCCCCTCTCCAACAATTTCCTTGAATCCACTTTGCTCTTCTTTGACCTTACCATTGTTTCGTGCTCTCTTCGACAGTTAATTCTAACTTTTGCTTGTACCATTCGGTGGTCACTTCCAACATTAAAATGGTTAAGGATAGTAAAATTGTTAAACATTGTTTTATGGTTTGATATGAGGTAATCAATTTAACTTGTGAGTCCAGATGGATTTTTCATCTTCATTTTCTGCTGATCTTTTTCTTATAAAACTAATTCATAATATAGAGTTCTTGTCCTGCAGCGAAGTCAATCTGCCTGTGCCTAAAATTGTTAGAGACAGTACAATTGCAAAATATTATTTTATCGTTGGTCATGATGTAATCAGTTTCACTCATGAGTCCAGATGGACTTTTCCCTGTCCATTTTCTGATGCACATTTTTCTTATAGAACGAATGCATAATATAAAATTCTTATCCTTCATTGGTTGCGAAGTTCTTTAAACTATCAATAATGTTATCCACAACATTACAACTCGCATTTGGTGACAAAAATAACTACAATGTTAAAGACACTTTCATATTTGTTGAAAACATGCAGAATATGACAATTCCTGCCCAACACTCTCTCATATCCCTACACGTTGTCTCCTTATTCACGAACATTCCGCAAGATCTAACAACACAGATATTAAAAGACAACTGGAGAGAGATAAAAATACATACATCCTTGTCATAAGAAGGGTTTTTTGAAAGTTTAAACTTCATTTTAAACTGTACGTATTTTATATTCAATAAAAATTTTTACTAACAAAGGTACGTCAATGGGCTCTCTAATCAGTCCAATATTGGCAACTATTACGATTGATCATGTGTTTCAACAAGCAACTGGAAAGTTACCGTTTTAGTTCCATTCATTTAGAAATATGTCGACGATGTAATTTGTGCGGTCTCCAATGAACATATAGAATTAACTTTGAACACGTTCAATAAAATACATAAAGACATTCAGTTCACATTAGAAAAAGAGATGGCCAATTCGGCACCTTTTCTGGACACCAAGGTTATAAGATTACTGAACAACGATGTAATCTTGGATTGGTACCAGAAACCCACTGCCGCAGGTAGATTCATCAACTACCATTCAAGTCACTCCAGGAAACAAAAAAAAACATAACACAATTGTCCAAATGAAAAACAGGATCACACTGATCAGCCACAGCACTCTGTTTCAAAAAAAATTAAAAATTCTATATGAATGGTTTCTGAACAATTGTTACTCGAATAATATATTGAAAAAACTGTGTGTTGATATACAGCACACAATTCTACGATGGCCCTTTAGAAGGCTAGAAGCACTAAACTTGAAGAGATTTACCACTAAACACCAAAACGCTTTTTTGAACTGCTCGACGTACGTTTCGCTAACCATGTTAGCAGATGATTTAATCTCACGAGATTTACCACTAAACACCAAATCACTTTTTTTGAACTTCTCGACACACGTTGCGCTAACCATGTTAGCATCATCAAGAGATGATTTAATCTAGATGTTAGCATCATCAGAAGATGATTTAATCTAGATTAAATAATTTCCTGATGATGCTAACACGGTTAGCGAAACCTGTTTCACCCAGTCTGTCGTAGAGATCTCTAAAAATCTTAAAATTCGGCTGTCTTCGTCATGGATACGTTTCCAAATATCTTTGATGAGACCGGTGTTCATTAAAATTTTCCTGCGCGTATATGATTTTATCTTGCATCTCTTCATTAGAAAACAATTTATGTCTGGGCATTTTGTTCTTGACTTAAGTGAAAATTTTTCCAAAACTATTTTACTGTAGTGTATTAATAATCTGCAGTGCTAATAAATGTATAGTTATTTGTATAGTTATATGTATAGTTATTTAGGGAAGTTGCTTGGTTTCGGTCAGCAGTAAAACAAAGTGTTTATTCGTCTCAATATTTTGGCATTTTTATCTTGACTTCTTCAGGAGACACTAAAATTTTAATAACATAATAGAAATAATAAAATAATAAAATCATAGAAAAATAAATATATACACTTACAAATAATGTCTATGGTCTAAAACGTATGCATATAAATAATATTTTTGAACAATACGGACTACCAACAGGAATTAAAAATATTTTTTAAACACTAAGGTCTGCAACCATCGAGATTGAAAAGACAGGAGTATGACAGTAGTAGTAAGTAGGAGTAGTAGTAGACAGTAAGAGTAAGACAGGAGTAACAGTTGAAGACCACAAAATATTAAAATATTGTTTGTTTATTTTGTTCTCTTAGTAAGTGTCCTCTTTTCCATAAAACTATGGATGAGTTTAATAATCATCACGCATCTAAAATACATTAAAAATAATAAGTTATATTTCTTATATTTTCTGAAAGTTTTCAGTTTCAAATTAAGATGACTAAAACATTCATTTTACTGCAGTTTTCAAATCAATATTTTATTTTGAAAAGTCTTAAAAACACAATAAAATAAGTTTATCAAAGATTTTGACGTTAACATTTTGAATACTTTCATAAAAGAGTGTTAGATTGCCTAGTTATATTGTATCAAAATTTCCCTTTTCGGAAATGGCAACATCTGAATAACTGTTTTTTTATATAATATTATTAAACAATAATGTCAACTTCCTCTCCTCCCAAACCAATGTTACATATTTTCAGCTGTTCATTAAAATATGTATGACTATAAATATACAATTTATATTTCGAAAATGAAAATCCTACATACTCGTTTTATAAATAAATTGGTTAGCTTAAACATACTAAATAATTTGTTTTGTAGATGTAGTGTAATTTATATTTAGTTTTATTATAATATCGAGATGTGGTTAAAAATTGATTATTTCCACTAATGAATAAGCATTAATATTATTAGTTACACTATACGCTATTTAAATCGCTGTGATTTAATTAAAAAGGTTATTGCAGTTCAACAATTGTTTAATTACTATTATTTAGCAGTTATTCAAGGGAAGATGTTATTTTGACAATATTGTCGTAAAATTTTTTTTATAGTAATAAAATATATTTATTTAATAAATTAATTATATCTACTCATTTAATATTTTGACTGTTTTTATCTACAACTTCTTGACACCTTTTTACAATCTTATCATGTCTTGTTTGTAAAACAAGAGTTTATTCCAAAAAAATCTATCCAAGGAAATTTTAATACTCCCCTCACCAATGAAGATTTTTCCATTCACAGAATTTCGGAACGATCAGAATAAGAAATAATCGGAGGGGTGTGAGATAACAGCAAAAATAACAATTTCCATGTCGCGACGACTCCATTTCTGCCAGTTTTGGACATGTTCCGACCATTGCTTGGTCTTACTTCAACAACTGCTAACAGTATATGGTTGAATCAATCTTCCTGTTTAATATGAATGCTTGAGAGATGAGTAGTCAATTTGGTTTGAATTATTTTTTGTGACTTACACACCTAAACATCAAGAAAAGTATCATAAAAAGTATATATATATATATATATATATATATATATATATATATATATATATATATATATATATATATATATATATATATATATATATATTTCAAAAAAGTCGGAGCTCTCCGGCAAATTTCCTCACAAAACAATTACATATATTGGCACCTTCAACATCAACACGCTGATCCAACCAGAAAAACTTCACAACCAAACTTCAGAACTTGACAGCAAAAGATACTTGTGCTTGCCCTACAAGAAACATGCATCACGGATGAGGACACGGTGGACTACGGGAACTATCACATATTCAAAAGCAGGACAGTCAAACGAGTCGCCAGGGACGCTCCGCTTCTGGGCAGCCTTTGTGTAGGCCTGTGTGTAGTTAACTCTATTAAGGAAATCACCCCCATAAACAATAGACAAATGACAATGCGCATACAGTGCGCCAATAAAAAATACACCATGATCAACTTACATGCCCCCACAAACGGGGACAACAAGAAAAACCGAAAGTTTACAGAGAAATTCTGGGCAACACTAGAGGAGGTAATGGCAAAGGTCCCAAAAGGATGACGTTAAAATTTTACTGGGCGACTTTAATACACAAATCGGTAGAGAAAAAATCTATCAGAAAACCGTAGGCAAATTCCCCGGTTACAATTTTTCAACATAACAACATACAAAATTCCACAAATAAATTCACCCAGGAACTGATCCTATTGAAAAAGAACATAAAACATCATTGGTAGGAGTAGGAATGTGAAAGTGCATTGCAGCGACGCAAACGAGCATTTCAGGAATATAACACTAAAAAATCAACAGCTTTTTGACGTGACTAGAAAACAGACCGCAAAGGTCATCAGGCAAACTAAGAGGAAGTACATGAAGGAACAACTAGACTCTATAGAGGAGAATTTCCGCAATTACAACACGAGAGATTTTATAGGACTTTCGCAAGATAAATCCTTGGATACACACCACGACATCTTTGCTTCAGAAAGAGGAATGGGAGATTAGAACTAGCCAATCAGGAGAATTGTCACACAATGAGGAGAGAGCTGGCACACTATTTCTCTGATCTACTCAATTGTCCCGAACGCGACACAAGGTTCCCCAAGAAAAATGGTTTCTATGCAGGAAGGATTGGTCAAGCAGACACTGACAGACCCGACCTCAAAACTGAAATTTATGGGAGAAATTCCCGAACCCTTCCTGATTAAACCCGGAGTACGCCAAGGAGTACTCCTACACCTCTTCAACCTGGTCCTGGACAAAGTCAAAAGGGAATGGGAAAAAGAACTGAAAAATCAAGGACACTGGGTTTCCAGTGTCCTTGATTTTTCAGCTCGTATTCAGGCTCGTATTGGTTTCAATACGACTCGGACGACCCAATAACAACATAGAAATATCATGCCTAGCCTTCGCAGACAACCTAGGTCAACCAAATAGATAGAAGTCCTCAAGAAATGTGCAGAAAAAGTCGGCCTACAAATCTCCTTTCAAAAAACCGAATTCTTTTGCTCAAAATCAGTGTCAAAAATTTGAACACCAAATACGGCAAAATAAATAAGGTCATTCACTTCAAATAACTGGGCGAGATCCTCGAACACGCAAAATAAGAGAAAATACCACAGAAGACTAGATTGCAGAAGACGAAGAGGCATACGGCAAGACACACAATATCTACAATAAGAAATGTATATCCACACACGCAAAAATAACACTACAACACAGTAATCAAACCAAAGGTACTATACGCAAGCGAGATACTTACACTCCACATAAAAAGCGGCATAGAAATTATGTTTTCTAAAAAAAGAACGCAAAATTATGAGGAAAATTCTTGGCCCAAAACTGATAATGGAATGATACAGACTACATTCTAGAAAGACCACAGAGATAATGTCCAACGTAGCGGCGGACATAAGAAAAAAGAAGGTTGAAATTCTATGGACATATCAGTAGATTCCCACCGACAAGACTCATCAACAGAATTCTTACGTACATACAAGGAGTCAAGTGAACAGTACCATGGATCGCACAAGTCAGAGCTGATCTGGGAAAGGCACAAATGGGCCCGACAGAGATTGAGGATAGAGGAACATAGAGAAACAAAATACAAATGTGGAACGTTGCATCAGAGAGCGAAATTTCGAGGAGATCGGGCACAAGGTGGACGGAGGAGAGAAAGGGAATCCTCGGAGAAAGGATGAGAGAGGTGTGGAGGGTCAGAAAGAACACTAGAAAAATGAGTCAGAATGCTTTGCATGATCTAACCGAGTCTATACGCACCTAATAATAAGTATATATATATATATATATATATATATATATATATATATATATATATATATATATATATATATATATATATATATATATATATATATATATATACATATACATTACAAGACGAGACAGAAAGTCCTGCTCATGGATCAGGGAACAAACAAAAGTCTTTGACATCATTGGAAGAGTAAAACAGTTGAAATGGAGATGGGCAGGCCATATAGCGAGGCGATGGGACGACAGATGGACCAAGGCAATCCTGGAGTGGATACCGCTTGATCGCAGGCGTCCGCGAAGAAGACCGAAAGCACGATGGATTGATGACATCGTTAAGTATATTGGACACGAGTGGCAGAGGAAAGCCCAGGACCGTGAAGGTTGGAAGCATGCTGAAGAGGCCTTCATCCTACAGTGGATCGATACGGGTTGATGATGATGATGATGATGATGATGATGATGATGATGATGATGATGATATATATATATATATATATATATATATATATATATATATATATATATATATATATATATATATATATATATATCATCATCATCATCATCATCATCATCAGCCCGCATCGATCCACTGCAGGATGAAGGCCTCTTCAGCATGCTTCCAACCTTCACGGTCCTGGGCTTTCCTCTGCCACTCGGGTCCAATATACTTAACGATGTCAATATATATATATATATATATATATATATATATATATATATATATATATATATATATATATATATATATATATATATATATATATGGACACACGTATTTGGGTTTTTATGGTTGTAGGTTGTATGAAATATACTAATTGCTTCAGAGAATTCTTGTGCTAATTGCAATATAAAAATCCAACACTGTAATGTTTTATTGTATAACAAATTTTTAGTAACATATACGAGGTCAAATTTCATATGCGTCCCTCAAGTCTCTACTTGACTATGATTATATCCACTGTATTTGCAGCACGATGTCATTATAACCATTACTAAAAGGAATGGTATATAACGTGCATTAATTAACGAGGGAAAATGTTCAGTCAATGTTCTCTATACATGCACCAACAGAGGACAAAATAGAAGATAATTTTATTCACTGCGAAAAGCTAGGTAGACAAGATCCATAAAAAGGATATTTAGTTAGCTTTAGTTAGATAAGAATTGGAATACGCCCAGATAGTATGCAATAGTATACATGATAACACAAATGACAATGGAGAAAGAACAATACGATTCGCTGTATTCAACGATCTTATGATAATGAGTGTAAAGTTCGCACGTAAAAACAAACTTAGGGAAACAGGAGTCTCACCTGATCAACATGCAGTAAAACAAATAGATCATGCTAAATAGCAGATCGTACTCAAATTTGCTTGACGTGAGAAGCTAATTGAACATTTCGGACAGGAGGTTCCGATGCATTTGGAGTCAAGATTTCAAGTTCTGCCCATACAAAATTTTTGGTTTTTCAGATCATTCTTTATCTTCCACGCTGCACATACTCGTTATGTTAGAACTTGCTGATTATAAGCTTCAAATATTATTCGATGTCTTTTTTAATCAAAAAAATAAAAATCGGAGAAAGAACTTATCGCACTTCATTTTACATCGATGCATTTTAAATAATTAAAAAAATATGTTTATACAAAACACAGCTGCATTACTTCAATTATATGTAAATATGTACGAGGTATATTTTTTAAATAAAGTTCGGTTTTTAGTAAGAAGGAAAATACTATAAATATCATTAAAATATTTTTTTTCCTTATTCCGCATACTTTTCTACATAATTTTGATTTTTGTTCAAACATTTGTCATAGCCGAATCCATGATTGCAGTTTTAATTTCTTCATCGTTAAACCGTTGACTACCAAGGAAGTCCTTTAAGTATCGAAACAAGTGAAAATCACTATGTGCGACGTCTAGACTGTAAGGTGGATGATCCAATTCTTCCCTTTCAAAAGACCTGATTAGACCATGTGTTTGTGCAGAAACATGTGGCCTTGCATTGCGATGGAGCAACCTCACTCCGACACTACCGGAAGACAGTAGGCCAAACCGCTTGTTTTGTATACCACATCGGAGTTTTCTCAAGGTAACACGATACGCACCAGAATTGATTGTTATGCCTCTCGGCATAAAATCCTCTAACAAAATTCCTTTCCTGCCCCAAAATACAGTTGCCATGATCTTTAGTGCTGAAATTGTCTGTTTGACTCCCACTCTGGTTGTCGACGATGTGTGTCGCCATTACATTTAGCCATTAGACTTTAGCTTGGACTCAGGAGTCATGTGAGACACCCAAGTCTCATATCCTGTGACGAAGTCTCATCTGCTGTAACAATTCATCTCCTTCCTGATTGTATCGAATTAAAAACGATATATATATATATATATATATATATATATATATATATATATATATATATATATATATATATATATATATATATATATATATATATACATATATATATATATATATATATATATATATATATATATATATATATATATATATATATATATTATATTAAATATATTAAAGTATATATATTAAAGATCAATTATAATCAGCTGCACAGACTCCCATATAACAGTTTGACTGACATGTATATATAAATAGCGAAAACATGCAAAGTTTTTTAATATAAATTCATATTAATTAATCATTTAATATAAATACGTAACTAAAAATGTGTGAAGATTATTGAAATTTTCCAATGGCAGGGACAAAAGTTTCCAGTCAAGTGCAGAAATTGTGTCACTAACTGCTTTCGCTGTGTGTAATGGGACGTTGTCGTGCTTCAAAATCACTTTTCCGTGCCTTGTAGCCTATTCTGGTCGCGTTTTGATCAATACATGATTCAAATTGATAATTTGTTGATGGTAGCAAACGGTATGATGCAATGGACGCAAATGGTTTGGCGTTCAACATTTAACCTCACTGCCATTTGTTGTTGAGTTTGCATATCATCTTCTTCCAACAATTCTTGCAATTCGGCCTCTTCTTTTTTTTTTTGGTTGACCTAGGTGTTCTTTGTATTTCAACTCGAAATCACCACTTTTGAATCGTTTAAACCAAACGCCCACAAGCGTCTTCTGTTGGGAAATTGTCAGTGTAAATTTCCACAGGTATACGACGGCTTTCACTCAAGTTTTCCTTTTAACTGAACAAAAAAAATAGTACGTGCCGCAAATGCTCATTATTTTGCTCGAATCTCGATATTTTTGTAGCAACAAAATGATATAAGAGATTAAACTATGAGCCGACCCTTGTTTCCAGTGCCAGCTCTTAAAAAATTTAGAATTATTAACCAACACGCCTTGTATGTATGTCGTTTTATATATACATACCTCTTTTAATTTAAAAACTCTAGCTCTAAAAATTATCTTTTTCCTAGTTGAAATCTAAATAGCCTACGACTATCATGGTTTTTTTAGACCAGTTTCTCCAATTAGGAATAACTGTACCCAATATGTTCTTTATACATCAGCAATTTGCGAACTACAACTTACAAGAGCCCCAAGTAAACCAACGATACGACTAATTCAAAATCACTTAGCTGGCGGTGATTCGGTTGCCTTATCTCTATATAATGTCTTACATGCTGGTTGAGATGAATTTTCTGAGGTATACATCTCTTTAACAGCATGTCCAACCAAGTTGTTGAAGAGTTGCAGCCCATTTTAATCCGTAAATGATCAATGATTTTTTTATTATTTGATATTCTCAACACAGGTTCTCAACAAATCTCGTTTAATTTGGTACCCCACCCGAGGCTAAAGGTTATTATAGATTCGCATATTATACTGCGAAGTTTTCCCCTTGGATGGCGCAGGATGGTTGTCACATCTTCCGTGTATCTAAAACGATCGAAATAACGATCTCAGGCTATGGTTGTTCATTCAGTCGTTCTCTAATGTCGAATCGAACCGGACTGACGAAGGCTATATGGCCAGAAACCGGTTTCGGGCGATGCTTGTTGATGTTCTGGCGGCGGATGAAGGACTAGCAGCAGACCGCCTAGGTGGAAATGGATGAAACAATATCTTTGTGTAATTGGGTTGAAATCCATTTGTGTCCAAAAGTTTGGAATATTTATAAATATGATACACACGAATATGATAGTGAAAAAATTGTGATGGATATTTATTTTAGATCGTTTTTTTGCTGATAATACAGGTTTTTCGATTTTTGCCCATTCCATTGATAATGGTATTTACACATTATTTTAGTTCTTTTTCAATATTCAATCGAAGTAATTGCTTTATTACAACAGGGTTTTAATCAAAGTGATATCGCGGAAATTGTAGATGTTTCCCAAAGTGCTGTATAGAAAATTCATAAAAAATTCCAAGAGACAAATGACATAAAGGATAGCTCCAGAAGTGAAAGAAAATGATGTACAACAGCTGCAGAAGAGTGGCAGATATCAATGATAGCTCGAAGAACTCGTCTGGAATGTACAAGTGGTATATCAAGGAAGCTTGTTAGGCTTGAAGGGGTAAATGTTTCACGACAAACGATAACACGCAGACTGAAGTGGTAAATTTCCATTACAGAAGACCTTTACGTATTGCCAAACTAATCCTTCAATAAAAAAAAATGTAAGATTACAATTGGGTCGAGAAATGGTGGATCATAACCCTAAATGGAATAACGTAATGTTCTCCGATGAGACTAGAATTGGTTTGGTTTTTGGTTCATGAATAACATTAATTTGGAGAGCTAAAGGTCGACAATGCCGACTAGAAACAGCTCAACCACGCATCCCATTTGAAGGTGGGAGCGTGATGTTTTGGGGTGGTATTATGAGGGGTACACCGACACCTCTACTAGTCCTGGAGAGAACAGTCATTGCTGCTGTGTACATCGGGGAAATTTTAAATCCTGTTGGTTGATTTGGTCCGAGGCGCAGTGGGAGATGGATTTATTTTCATGGCGGACAACGTACCTCCTCATCGAACAGCAGTAGTACAAAATTTTCTTGAAGAGGAGGGAATAACCAAGTTATGGTGGCCAGCAAATTCCCCTGACATTAATACCATTGAACATGCTTGGGACATTCTGCGAGAACTAAAAGATGCTGCTCGTAAAGAACGGGAGGGCATTCTACAAGCCTAAATTGATAATTTAGTCGACAGCATGCCAAATCACCCACATAGCATACATACCCATGGAGGAGTAGCTTCTTATTAGTTTTATTTAAAGTTGTTCTTTTTATTTTTGATTAACTTTTGAAGGCAATTGGTAGATAGCAATTTTTGGACTTCAAAATAATAAATCAATTTTACACTCATTGGTCATTTGGTGTAGAGTTTTATTTGGCAACAGTAGGAGTTGTAACAAAATGATGATTACGTAAATGAGTAAAAGAAAAACTTAATATCAATAAAAAAGTAAAATGCTTGAATATTCCAAACTTTTGGACATATGTGTATATTATCTTACTCTTTGATGAGTTTTTCTTTTTGTTCCGTAGAATAGATTAAATATTTACATGAATTATAATTCTTTATTGTGTGTATTATTGATTTGATTGATAGGATGCTGGCAAAACACTACTTAATGCTATTTCAAATAACTAGGACTAACCGATGGGATGAAAATCATCGTATATGACAAAGTTGTGTGGAAATATGGATAACGTGGAAAATATTTTTAAATTAAATTAAAATTATACTTAAATGGATTATGGGTTATTTAACCATCTTAGTAGCCATTTCATATTTGGCAGCTACATTTTTCGTCTTGACATTTAAGATACTAAATAGTTCATTTATAAAAATGGCAAGTTGTAATGTACAAGTTGTTCAACTGTACTATAAAAATTCCGTTAAAGATTTTTTTGTCTTTACCATTTTACCATTTTTATTTAAACTTGAACAAACTTTGCACCCAAAGACAAAATGACTCAACAAGGGATATTCATTCTGACTAGAAGACCTTTTAGGAAACACATAACTTTTTGAAAAGATACATGTAGATATTCCCTTAAATATTAAAGAATATTTTTTGTACTTCATGATGAAATCAAAAAGTTTGTAAGTTTAGAGGACGTATAATACTAGGACGGAATAAGAATAATAGCAAAGTAGTAGGAAAACAGGGCGAAGAAATAGTTAGTGATATTGAGAATAGACTAATTAATTTGTGTAGACACACAGACTTACGGATTATGATTTTTTTCATATCGCTGGATTCCTATATAGATCTGGTTACAACATAGCAAAAATCAATAATCAATCTAATATCAATCCGTCTATGTTTCCCAGTTTTTCACAAAGTTCCATCAAAGTCGGGCAGACTACAAATATTCAGGATTCGAACCCGGGACCATTGGATTACCAGGCGAGTGACTAGATGACCTGAGCACCACGGACGGTTGATTTGCTTATCATAACGCTAAAGACACATTTATTGAGGGTATGATACAAAATTTGAAAGAAAAGTTCAACTGTACATCGAGCCAATTATTTAGAGCAGCTGTGGACAAGGAGAGTGTAGTTATGATGGTCGCCAACCTTCGTTTGAAGACAGCACGATAAGAAGAAAAAATTATTGTGATTTAGGATTTTTTAAAAAGAAAACTCACATTCGCTTTTATGCCATTATACGTATCGTCCCAGAAGCAACCGACAAATGATGAAAATAAAAAACCTTTATTTTTTTAAATTCGATACTTCTCAGTTGATACGACGTTTAAACACCGCTCTGAGGTAGTGAGTGTTTTTTTGGCCGCAGTGAGCAAACGCGCCACCCATCGCGCTGATAGATTTCTCATGCCCAAATATCAATTTAGGATGTCCCGAAATGTTAATTGTATCATCTCAACAATCTCTCTAACATTTATTCTGTGATCAGCCAACATGCTATCATGAATGTTTTTGAGTAGTTCCGCAGTAGTGACTTCAACGGAAAGTCACTCGTGTTAGTTCGACCACATCGAAGCTCATAAGTAAACCATTTATGAATCATGAAACGTGAAGCAGGAGAGTTTTTATTTTTTTTATCACAATCCCTTCATTACGCGATGTTTTTTCCAAGCAAAAAGTAGTGTTTAATCAACACACGAAATTTCCTTTTTTTCATAACAAAAATATTGAATTTATCTGCTTTTAACGACTTAAATTTATGGAACGTTACTAGAAAAGCAGCTTCTTTTCAGAAAGTTTCATGGAAACTAATCGAATAATTCCGGATACAATTTTACTTTTTATATTTAATAATAGTTTTATTATTTATGTAAGAAGTGATGAAGATATCAATTCCATTTCGCTTTCTTATAATGTGAGAATATATAGCTAATTTAAAGAAGAGAAATATTAATTATAAACTCAATTAGTTCATTCTATTGGTAACGAAACTGGCTGGTTGCATGAGAAATTGATCAAATAATGCGCAGATGGTTTATTCTGTAAAAGGTATTGTTAATTGTTTAAAGAACGTATGAAAGTTTGCTGCGACGTCAGATTTAGGATGATAACAAAGATTGCGTATATATCGCGTATATTTAATATTATACGCACTGTTAAAATGTTGCACACCATAGATAAAAATTTCAAGAAATTGAAATATAATTAAGTTTTATTGTTATTTTTAGTGTTTTTATATTTATTCCAATTACATGATTTATTACATGATTATTACATGAATAAAATATTGGAAAAGGAAAAACGTTTAATTGACCTTATTCAGAATATGAAACAGTTATTAAAAGCAGGAATAAAAGTAACATTGAGTATCCAACCAATATTCCATCCTCAATTTTATCCGTTCCTCATGGCCGTGATATATCAGTACCACAGCGTCCGGAACATTTACAGGATAGTCTCTCTTCTGAGATTTTTCAAGCAAAGTGCATTAAATGACGTTGTTTGAGATCTTGGCCTTACAAAGAAATCTGCCGAGATACACGGGTCCAGACTTCGTGAAAGGAACATGTTGGTACCAGGGACGACGTACTATTGGTACAGACATCGCGAACAAGAATTTACACCCTTCTTTTCTGAAGAGGGAACTTTGGTTTACTGCGATAACTTTCCTTAATGCAATGACATTCCGGATGTTATGCTGAAACTAGAAGTACAACAGTATAACCTACTGGAGACTTTTTATCGATGCTTCCAAGCGCAATTTGAAGTGCGTCTTTCTTAACAATGAAAACAACTTGCATCCGTTCCCGTTGCTCATTTAGTTATTATGCGAGAAACATATGGAAATCTCTATATAATGTGCAAAATGAAGTACCATGAACACAACTGGCAAGTGTGTCGTGATTTTAAAATGATAGGTATTCTGTTAGGATTACAAACACTTTGCACAAAGCATCTCTGATTTATGTGTCAGTGGGACAGTCGAACAAGGTTACATCACTGGGCCCAAAAAGAATGGCCATGTAGGCAGTGGATTGTAGGCTCGAAAAACATAAAATAAAAACTCTTTTAACAAGTAACACATTGTTAACAAATTAACAAGTCCGACATACTGTTATCTCCGCTTCATATCAAACTAGAGCTTTTGCTCTAAACAATGCTTTGCTAGAGCTCTAAACAATGAAGATGTATGTTTTTAGTACCTTTGTCATCGATTCCCAGGCAGATTTCCGAGGGTATCTTCACATGTTCAGATATCAGAAAACTTCTTCCTGATGCTATTTTTAAAGATGTTATGTGCGCTGCAGAACAATCGGCATGGAAAATATTCCGAGATGCGGTCAACATTTTCTTGGTAACACAAATGATTCAGACTACAAACAAATGCTAGATAAAATGTTTGTTTCTTTCTGTAAGATTTAGGCTGCAAAATTAGCTTAAAAGTGCGCCTGTATGTTACATTCACATCTGGAGAACCTAGGAATGCCTTGAGCACTTAGGAATGCTGAGCGAAGAGCAAGCAGAAAGATTCCAACAGGATCTAAAGGAAATGAAACGGAGATATCAAAGGAAATGGAACAGAAATGCCGGCAGATTACTGCTGGTTACTAAAGAGAGAAGATCCAATTACTCCTCAAACACGAAAAGCAAGGCAAAGAAGTTTCTTAAACTAAGCCAAGAAACTATAAATGAAACGGTACATTTACCATTCTCAATATGAGGCTTAATGTATGATAAATGTTGGTCCATTTGGCGGTGTTTTTCTTCAAATCTGTTTACATAATACATTACATACATATCTTTAGAGTATGTTCATAAATATAACAGTGTAATATAGAAGTGTTCAGAAGAGTAAAAATAATAAAACAAAAACATTCCTTATATGTAATAATAGTAATCTAGCATGTGTCTCATATTTCTCATATTTTCATTTTGATTTTGCAAAAAAAACCTGATGTTATTCAGAAAAACTGATTTCAGTTCCGGAATCAGCATGCCAGATATACAAAAAATCACTATTTATATATTATGCAATGATAGGAAAGTTTAAATTCGCGGATCTGTGTTATTAGACCAACAAAAGTTATATTTTAATGATTTCGGTAAAACGGCAAAAAGTATAACGGATAGATTCGAGGAAAATAATATTTATAAATTGTTAAATGTCAATGCCTAAATTGTAAAATGTCTGGGACGTGCTTTCAAGACGAGTTTCTATAATCTAATTAAATTAAAAATCCATTGAAAAGTTTTTTTTTCTTGAGAAACATTTTGAGAAACGTCTTGAATTCAACTAAAGATGAGTAAAGATTCATTTAACAGCAGTTTTCATATTACTATGTCATTTTAAAAAGTCTCAAAAACATTTTCAAGTGTGTCTAACATTTTAAAACTGAGTGTTTAATAATGTATCATATGATAATACATACAATAATTGTATATACGTATATGGCATATCAACAACGGTTTTTTATTATTTTGAATTAAATAATGTGTTTACTTATAAAGATATTTCATTCGGAAAAAGTATCGCTTAATGACTGCCTCTTGGTTTTTTATTTACTCTTCTGTTAAAGTCAGTCGAAAGTAACTGCAATCGAAACAATACGAACCAATGGCTTCTTCGAATCATAAATCAAAACAAACAGTGACTTTTTGATGACCCGCGGCGCGCAGAACGCGACACACCTTCCACCCGAGGTTATTTTCTAAAATAACCCCAAAATTACACGTCAGGTAGATGGGGTAATGATCTCCCGTAACATTGGGCCACTGTGACACCATTGTCTTCTCTTCCTTGATGTTTCCGCAGTTCGATCCACGACGACGATTTCAGATAGAAAGCTTCGCATGACTCTTCTCTGCAGGGCACGTAAACAGAGGAGGGTGAATCTTAAGATATTATTTTATTTGTAACAGTAGTTCTATAATCTCTCTTAGATTTTCTTAAATTGAACAAATTGTATACGTTGTTCTATACTGTGCGTTTATAAATTATTAATTATATTTATCTCAAATTTATATGTATCATTATAATTATTTATTGGCATTTTAGCACTCAGTATTTTATATTACATTTTATAAAATTGTTTAAAAGAAGTATTACATTAATTTGATTGAGTTGTATGCCATCAATACGTTTTGCAATATTATTTTCAACAGTTCTGAAATACCATTGAAATAATGTTTTAAGTTATGGAGTTGAACCGATGGCACTATCGCGTTCTTCTTTTGCTTGTGGTGTTACAGTCCACCAGAAAACTTTGTTCGGACCTTTTGGCTTTTTCCTTTATTTTATCAGAGGTTTCTCTCTTAATAATGTTTTCGATCGTATTAATCTTCTTCTTCTTGGGGGTACCATATCCTCATTGGACGTTGGCAATTACCATGGCCCATCTAATCCTGTTGGCCGCTGATCTAAATAGTTCGGTTGATGTCATTCCTGTCCATTGCCTCAAGTTCTTCAGCCATGATATCCTTCTTCGACCAGGTCCTCTCATTCCCTCTACTTTTCCTTGTAGTATAACTTGTAGTAAAGAGTATTTTCCTCCTCTCATGACATGTCCAAAATAAGATGCTTTTCGTTTCTTTACGGTGACAATTACTTCTCTTCTCTTGTTCAGCCGCTCCAGAACCTTTTCATAGGTAACGTGGTGTGTCCAGGAGATTCGAAGTATACGGCGGTATCGTATTAATATGATTAGTATATTCATCATCATATATTCCTTCACCTGCATATTCTTCTCTCTGTTTTTCTTTATTTATCACTGTTCCATTTATGTCTGTGTCTGTTTCGCTGATGATTTTGTTCAATATTAAATAGAACTGGTGCCAATCCATCTCCCTGCTACAAACCTTCTCCGATCTCATATTTTACGGTTGAGTGTTATTGGATTTTTACTACTGTCTTGGCCTACTCCTTCATCGCCATCCAGGTTAATATAATAAACTTAGCTAGTATTCCTATTTCCTCCATGGCCTCGTATTCTCCTGCTCTTTTTATGTTGTACGCTTGTCTGAAATCTATGAACATTTAGAATAAAAGAGTATTAAATTCAGTTGTTTTGTTCGGATTACGAAAAACTAGAAACAATACTGTTTATTGTTGAGCGTCTCCTTCTAAACTCTGCTTGATATTCGCCCATTCCTTCATCGATATATTGTACTATCCTCTGCCTTAGTAAATTTGTTAGAACTTTATAAGTTGTGCATAGCAATAATATACCACGATAGTTTTTGCATTTCAGTTTAGGTCCGCTGTTGCCACTTGTAAACATTTGCCCATTATTGCAGATTTTAACTATTAGTTGATGAATGACTTGAGATAATTATTTGCCTCCAAGCTTTACCAGTTCTGAAGGTATATTATCTATCCCATGAGCTTCATTAAACTTTCCTCCACCTCCTGCAACGATGGTACTTCTACCAATGGTTAGGCTGTATTCATAAATTGTGGCCTATCATTGTGATCTTCTCTGGTGGTTCCAACTTTTCGAATTATGTATGTCTTTCAGCGCTCTAATATAGTCTCCATATTGGTTAAAATGTTGCCATCTGCATCTTTGATCAAGGTATCTATAGGGCGTAAACTGTTTACCACTTTAATGTTCTGGTAGAATTCTTGCCTCCTGTTTGAAGTATGCTTTTTGTATTCCCTCTATTTACGTTGTAGAAACTCCCGTTTTCTCTTGCATACACTTTTGGTCTGCCTTCTCAGTTTCTCGTATTTTTCGCTTTGTGCTGTTTTGGGTTTACCACCACCACACCACAAAACCACATTTTTTACCAAACTACATTTTTGCATTCATCGTCGTAGCATTTTTGCTTCTTTTGTTTTTCTCTTCATTTCGATTCCCATTTGTCTCCTCCGTAACTTATTTTATGACAAATTTTATTGTTGTTCATCCATTCTGTTACTGCTTTATAAGTCTCTGGTTTTTTCTAAGTCCTACTTCACTATACGTTGGTATTCCTTTCTAGCGCTTTCGCCTGTTTATAGTCTTTCACTGTCGTATTTCTTATCTTGATTCCAATTTCTTTGTTTGTGACAGATCCGTTGTCGTATTTTTATTACTACCAGGTAACGGTCCGATCTATTATTAGTACCACATAGTACTGATGATGCTCCTCTATAGCTTTCATGTCAAACATACCTGAGTATGATCGGTTATTTATCATGACATGATCTATTAGGTTTACTGAATGCCCGTTAGGTAAGCTAGAACAAAGTAAGAAACTTTGTCATCATTACCTAAGGTCTTTCTATACAGTCAATTATATTGTTCTGTCACTATTGTCATTTGTGTTATCATGTATATTCCGATTCTTTTCCAATTTGGGCCCAATTTTTCCAAGTCCCCTAAAACTAACTTAATGTCATTTCTGGGGGGTCTTGTCTACACTATGCGTTGTGGTCTTTTTATATATAACTAGTATTTTAAGGTAGATTTATCCGGAAAAAATATTTGGAACAACTCTTTGATATGATTTAGGGAATATCAAAGGACTTGTAGTTCCTTATATGACGACAAATGTACTGCAAAACCAACTACGCTTGACAAGCAACCTCAGTGTTCTGTCTTCACTGACTATTGTCTTTGATCATCCAGATCCTCCTTTGAGATGGTATCTGTCTCCAACAACGAATAACTGCATCAACGTTCTCTTGAATATGTTGTTGACTTTATTACCGGTTCCCTTCGATTCTTGGCTTTCAGATTTTATTAAAATTTTACTTAAACTTATTTAGATTATTTCCGATATTTAAAATTATTTACTTATCAAGGTAAACTGATTGAAAATGAATAATAGAATAAATAGCCTTTTTTTCCACATCGTAAGCATATGTACATATGTATTTAATTTAAACAATATTGTTTTTATCGTACATTGTATTGTATCGTTGTATATGTATCGTAGAACTATTTGCCCACTAGTATATTTAAATATTACTGAAATAAGCATTATCATATATGCATATAAACGTGGGTTTAATATAAAAATTTCATTAAATTATAAATTCTAATCATTGGTAATATTCTATAAATGTAGAAATACGTATTGTTACTGGAAATTCCTATTTTACAATTGAGATAAAGAAAGTTACAAGAGATTTCTCTTAAGGATTGTTTACTATGGTTCATGTTTGCTAAGAAATTGATCAAATACTTTTTAACATAATAAGTAGGTCTATCAAAATCATCATCATCATAACCGGTTAATCCTTTGGGATATACGGTTAATGCTTAAAATTGTTTTTTTGAACAACTTAATGAGGTGGACTAATCTTTGTCTTCTAGTTATCGGTACAGTCTTTTATGTGTCTCGGCCTCTTTGGTTATGTTTTTCCATATTTTCCTGTCTCCGCATTCCTTTTTCTAGTCTGCAATACCGAGTGTTTTATATCCTTTTCCACCTGATCTAACCATCTCCTTCTCGGCATTCCCCTTGCTCTCTCCTGTGCGGTTGATTTTGATAATCTTTTAATTATTTCTGTGGGTGACTATCTCATTATAAGACCTGCCCATTCTAGCTTTCCTCCTTTTATATCTCTGGTTATGTTATCTCCTCCAAATTCTTCCTCCTAAAATTCCTATTCTTGTTTGTTTTTAAATCTCACCTCATTTCTCATTTTCTGTTATATGTCGTATAAATAGGTCAAGTTATTAAAATACAAGGTAACTCCGCGAAGCATAAACTTGAGCTTGTGATAAGATATCCTATGCTTCAAGTTCCAACGCTAATGGAATCGAGCGATTCTATCGGCGATAAATCTGAGAATCTTGAGGGCCAATTAAGTGTTGATTTCGCACATTCTGCTAAAAAATGCAGTATTTGATGATCTACACTTGGTGTGGCATTATCTTGGTGAAAAATGTGATTTCGAATGTCCCCAGTTCCCTAAAATATGGAAAGTATCTGTTTCTTATACCTGTTTTTGGAAATGGGTCATTCAACCACTCAGTCAAGTGCGTGGAGAAAATATTAGACGGCACAGGATCCTTAAAATGCCAAAATACCATTCTAACTGCAAAACACGTTGGTGGAAATATCATAGTAGGGAGGCTGTATGCCTTGGATTGGTACGAGAAATTTAGTAATTATTGATGAAATCCTAAATACTCAGAAGT
This sequence comes from Cosmopolites sordidus, assembly GCA_031761425.1. Classification (NCBI taxonomy): domain Eukaryota; kingdom Metazoa; phylum Arthropoda; class Insecta; order Coleoptera; family Curculionidae; genus Cosmopolites; species Cosmopolites sordidus. The sequence continues at coordinate 233,681 of JARFXV010000202.1, read as the reverse complement.
ATGTGAACATAACGTGAAAAAAATTGTTCGAAAGCGCTTAGGTACTAGGGATATCTTCAAATTCCAGTAAGACAACGCCCAGTATCAGACGGCAAATGTTACGAAAGAATGGCTGCTCTACAATGTCAGAAGAAGATTAAGTACACCTACACAATCATTGAGTATTAATCCTATTGAAAACTTACAACTTTTAGTGAATTAAAAAGTGAGAAAAATTAAGTACCCATATATTTTTTTAAAACTGCTCTATTCTTAGAATGGATAAATATATGAAGTGATATCAGAAAATAAAATAGTATACTCAATGCCAGGACGGTTGCAGGTTGTAATAAATAATAATGAGTACAGTACAAAATACCGAAATTTTTTTGGTAATTTTTAGAAATTCCCATTTAAAATTCTTATTTTATGAACAATTATTAAACTTTCTTCTTATGTCACTAGCGTCACGATCTAGCGTTCTTTAGTAACTAATTACTTCATAACTTTACCATGTGACCCATTAAAGTCGGGTAGACTGTTCTAATTGTTCCAATTTGTTTAAAAAAAATGTAAAGGTGTTAAAATTAAGGTAATTGAGAAAAATGGTTTTGTTCAAATTCAATTTTCTCTTACAGCATATCAATTTTATACAAATATATACTGGGTATTGCACCTCTTTTGTTTTCCTCTATATATGGTTCCATATGACATATATAAAAGATTTAAATCCAGTCTCAAAATACCTTCTATAAGATCACATATTATTTATATACATATTTCTTTCGATTACTACTTTCAATTTTATATGATAGCAAAAGTGTGGATAATATGGTTTGACAGTGGAAGTTCAAAATTCAAGAAAGATTGTCTAGAATCCTCAAACAAATATATTTAAAAAAAATAGTAAAATTGTAAAAGTAGTTGCTGATAGAACAGTTTTTCTACCGGAACCTTTGGTGTGAAACATTAAACTTTCACTCATTAAGATTTTCAACTAAACACCAAACTACCTTTTTTCAACTTCTCGACACGTGTTTCGCTAACCATGTTAATATCATTTGGATATAATCCAATCTAATTCTAAAACTAAACTATGTAGATTGAATTATATCCTAATGATATTAACATGGTTGGTGAAACGCGAGCCTAGAAGTTAAAAAAAAATATTTAGTGTTTAGTGGTAAATCTCTTAGAGTTTAGTTGCTCATACTGATTTCTACTCAGTTTTATTTTAAAATGACTTTAATAAACGGCCAAATTCTCATAATGATTTTATAGGGACCCGAGTTGTTAAAATAATCTATTTTGATTTTTCACAGGAGTTTCGGTGATTTTCTTGATAAATCACTTTTCTCAGATTTTACAGAAAATATACTCAATTATTCTATTGGAACTTTTGGTGTGTAATACTAACTAAACAACAAATCACTTGTTTTTAATTGATTTGGTTAACTTCTCGATATAAATAGTTTATAATTTGTACACGCTTCCTTAGCTATGGCTGTCATATAAATATAATAGAATATAGTTTAATTTTAGAATTAGATTGAATCATCTCCTGGCGGTGCTAACCATGGTTAGCGAAATACGTGTTGAGATATTAAAAACAAGTGATTTAGTGTTTAATGGTTAAACTCTTTGAGTTTTGTAAAACATATACTGATAAAACGTTTATTTTTTTTTTAATTTGGAGAACAAAAATATTACATTTTGAAATATGAGGACGCTTTAGATAAACAAGCAACCGCGTTATTTATATAAAATCTAGTATATAATTAAATTAAACAGATTGAAGAAATTAAACAATTTAGATAAAAATATACACTTTTTTTAATACTAAATTCGAAGAGATGTATCAGTTCACATCGAAGCTTCCAATAGAATTGAACTTTTTAATATCTGGTTTTGCCGAGTTAAAATTACAATATACTAGGCTAATTGTAAAGTTCGCGGAGCGGAAATGGTAAAACAAGTTTATAGTTGAAAAAATGACTATTCTCCCGTATATTCTCCCTTAACTTCAATACACTTTTTCCAGCGGTTCTCCAATCCATTTATTGGACCTCTGAAGTGATTTTCTGGAAGTCCTTCAAAATAATACTCTACGCCTACTATAATTTGATGAAAAATGCTTGCCACGTAGGAAGTTTGGGAACAGATGAAAGCTTTGAATATAAAGCTAACAGGAACCAGCCTTGCGTATTTTCATGTACATACAAATACAGAAGAAAATGGCCATATTGAAGCACCAAAGATGACTCATCGCTTTGGAATTTTGGTAGTTGGTGTCAACAACTTAGTAGTTTTTATATTAGATTTGAGCAGTTTAAGTTTGCTTTAATCAATATTTAGTGCCGAATAAGTGGACTGGAATACTCTTTTTGTATGTAATGTATTTATATACATATTAATACTTACTATAATGACAATAAAAACAATAATATCGGATGTAAGGCAAACACACAAAATATGGTTAGTTGTGCGTCTTGTGGTTGTTCCCTGACACGAAAAAATCAAAATTCAGGAGTAACATTACATAAGTAAGTGCTTTTAATTCTAAATTTTTCAATTATTTAGAAATAAAAACGTATTTTTTTTCAATGAAATTTTAAGGTTATGAAGCCAACAAGTCGCCTGGTATGGATAGGTGTAGTCAAATTGATATTAGGTAATAATATAATTATAATAGTCAATAATATAATTATAATGTTATTCAAGGTAGTGATTATCTTTTGTTAACTATAACTATTAACTAAGTGTTAACTTTTTTTATAATTCCATTTTTTTTCAGAAATTATAGTACTAATAAAAGTAAACGTCACTTATATTTTGATTTGGATTTCATGTTATTAAATTAGTTTATCTTTTTTGGAGGTTTTCCAAAGATCCAAATAGAAGAACACAGTGGATTAATTTTATTAAAAAGCCAGACTTTCCTGATAATTGTTTTGATCGAACATCTAAGGTAAAAGTGAGACTACTAACAAATTCTGTTCCAACAATTGAAGTGGACCGTTTAAAATATGTAATTTTTTATTTTATCATATCGATAAACATCTTTTATACTATTTACTCTTGAAAGTTAGCTTTATTTGGTTGTTGTGGAAAATGAGTTTATATCTTCCACTTTAGTTTATTTATTGACTATTTATACTACAAGAATTAATTATATTTGTAAAAACGCTGTACCAGATGAAAACATTCGTAGTATGTAAACAAACTTAATTTGGTTTAAGGGACAATAAACACTAAACAGCTAAATACAGAAAGGGTATATGTATTTTAATAATAAAAAATTTAGTGAATATTACGGCTTTTTATTTCATTTACTAATATGTATACCTCTTTTAAATATGAACATCAACTCGGTGCAAGATAGAACTGTTTATCTAACCAATTTTTAGAAATTATTTGATTTTATGACAGGAGATTCCAATTTCTTAATAACTTTTTGTCATATTGGCCAAATAAAATACACTTTACTCTATGAAAAAAATGATTTTTTAAATTTTTACATTTTCACAGGACAGAAATCAATACCATTAGCTGATAATATTACTCCTCTTGTAAAACTATTTTAATTTAAATTTAAAATTGAGAATTAAATAGTAGTTGACATTCTCTACCGCATCTAAAAAGTCTTCATTAATTTAATATAGTAACTATAATTATACAATAATTTATTATTTTAAACAACTGTAAATTTTTATCAATTTCTTGTTTTTATTGATATTGCCCTACGCCACTGCCAAACCGGAAACAGTAGTCGGTCATATGCAGTTACCATTCTGGTCTCACCGAATCGTATGTTCTTTCCTGTAGTTATATTCAAAGCATGAAAGTGTTAGGGGGCCAAATCTGGTGAATATAGTAGATACTCCAACAATTCGTAGTGTAACTCCGCCAATTTGGCTCACCTCTGTAAGCCGGTGCATTGTCTTGACGAAAAAATTTTTTTTTCTTCGCTAAACTAGGTCTTCTCACACGAATTTTTGCCTATTGATCCAAAAGGTTTGAGTAATACTGTCCTGTTATTGTTTTACCGGTTTGAAGGTAATCAATTAACAAAATGCCTTTTGCATCCCAAAAAATTAATGCCATAATCTTTTTAGTCGTTTTTGTTCACTTTGGCTGCTTCGGAGCTGAACAACCGAGTTCAGTCCACTCTGCGGTTTATTATTCCAGTTCAGGATCATAGTGGTAAATCCAAGTCTCATCCATAGTTACAAAACGACGTTTAAAATCTATTTTATTGTTTCAAAAAGATCCAAATGTTGGTTAGAAAGTTTTATTCGAAGTCGTTTTTGATTAGCACCCATCTTGAACATAGCTTTCTCAAGCCCAATTCATTTTTCAAAATATGAAACAGCCATTCAGTTGAGATGTCCATGGCCTTAGCAATTTCACTTAAAGTCAATTGTCTGTCTCCCATAACCATGTCATGTATAGAATTAATTATTTGTTCAGTAGTTATATTTATTGGACGTCCAGAAGGAGGATCATCATCCTGGCTTGTATGACCACGTTGAAACTGACCTGCCCATTTACAAACCATTGTTCTTGAAGGAGCAGATTCCCCTAATACATTTACCATTTCACTACAAATTTCCATTGCCTTTAAATCTTTTTTTTTACAAATAATTTGATCACTGGACGATTTTCAATATTTTCCATTTAAAAAATAACACCGATATGTTTACTTTAAACTGATATTTTTGTATGAGTGAATTGACAGATCGACTTCAAACTTCACATATGTTTATATGAAGGATAAAACTTCAAAATGTAGTCGGTTATATAGTCTTTTTACTACTCTATAGGTGTCGCTTCGCGAATTTTTAATTAAAAATTTTTAAATAATTAAAAAACTCTAATTTGCTACTAAAATATGTTAATTCAACATGAAATAAGATTAATTATCAAATTAAAATTCGTTTTGTAATACGAAATGAACATAAAAATTTGAATTCATTTTATATTAATTTTTTTTATAAATAATAAATTGTTTATAAAAAGGAGACATTTTATTCAAAATTAATGCAATAGTAGAAAGTGAGTAAATATTAAAGTATTTATTTATTTTTTTTAACGAAATAACATGCTTTTCTTATAATTGTGTTTAAAATTGTTGTTTAAAAATCGCTCATAAATTTTGCCAGAATTTGCTTCAAAATGATTTATTCAGGCATAAAAAAATAATTCATTTTCCATCATTAACTCACCTTCAAAGAAATCAAAATAACATGCTTTCAGATTGTTTACACCCGAGGTACATTCTGATGATGGGTCTTTGGCGATCACTTGGTTAGGTATATAATTTGTTTTGAATCGATCTTAAACGTACACTCAAATAAACTTTTCGCGCGCTCGTTAAAAATAGAATAAAAATCGGATCTGGGTTATATATTTGTTACAACACTTTCAGAAGGTCAGATTCGAACTACAGGCGTTTGCCGCGGATTTGAATAAGCCTCCTCCATCTTTTAGATGTCCAGCTCGTCGTCCAACTCGGATTTGTTCGGAAAATATTAGTCAGTGAGCAAATATTATTTTTTTCATGATTAAACATTTAATTAAATATTAGGAGTCCCAACCACAATCGTGCAGTTTTAAAAGTGAATATGTTGTGAGAAGATTCACAGCTGAAGAAAAATAAAGTTTCCACATATCGAAGTATATATAATAAATAAATCGAATGAAATAAAGTTTTTGCTTTATTATCTATCACTTATTTTATTTTTAAGTTTGTGTGACTATAGTTTCGTAACCAATGTTACATTATTAAACCGGACTTTAGAATCAGGTTTTAAAGTCGTGTTTGATAATGTAACATTGGCTAAGAACTTTATTATTCTTTAAATGTATAATTTAAAAATGTATAATTTTTTTTTCACGTAGGATCGAAGATCTAAACAAACATGGAAAATGGACATTTAGAAAAACTAATTATATTACAATACTTTTTTGTAAAGTTCTAATGGTCAGGAAACCTACCAACTAGCGAGTGACCAACGTAGAACACTTCTCAGAAGGCATCCGGCCTTACCCAGCCTTTAACTGCCGTGACTGAGGGGTAATTCGTAGTCGGATTTTACACTCTTGCCTAGAAACAATCACAGGCATTTACACAGCACACACACAGCAAGCCGCTGATCTTACCGTCCGCGCCAACGCGACCGGCATAGCAAAAAATAACAAAAAACACGTATTTTATTTAAACCAATAAACAATAATTTTGAGAAACCAAATTTATTATAAAATTTTTTAGAATTTTTAATTTTAAAATCCGCGACAAAAATACTCTCGAACAGCTAGAAATCTGTTTTACCACGCTAGTAAGATAACTCCTAAGCCACTTTGAAATATTCATTGCACGAATGTATTGCAGAGATTAAATATTAGAAAAATAAATAATATCAAATTTTTTAACGCAAATATTGATACCGATATTGGAAATATTCGAAAATAAATGCTTTGTTTTTGTTATACATTTTTCTACATAAAATATTAGCATATTAAGTACTCACTTTTGTACTGCACAGTGATTCTACAATTAAACAATTAAAATAATGATTATCTAAAACACAATTTAATTTAAAACACATTAGAACATATTTAAAACACAATTGGCGTCGCCAGTCTGGCGCAACACGTCACTAGCATGTTGGTGACTCAAACCCATAAGTTTTGCCCCTACCGAAAATCGCCCAACGCGGCTAAAGAATTTTTCACTTCAAAAACACGAAAAATGTAGTTGCGAGTTTCACGTAGACAGTTCAAGTTGAGGGTGAGACTGGGTAAATTCGAATTGAAAGTGTGACGGTTTGATATTGCACGGTGGGAAGATGAAGAGACATGGTTGAGATTATCAAGAGATAACACATATAAACAAGTGAGGAAAGTTACAAGTCGTAGTTAACCTAAAGAAGAGGTTAATTTACACTACTATTTTGCGAAATATTAGCACGGAAAGTAAAAACAAGTTTTGCCTAACTAAAGATAAACACCCAATTAATATTGTTCGCAAAGAAAGTGAAGTGAAGTGAAATTAAAGAACAGGGTTAGTAAAAAACCGCAGAATTTTCACATATAGACATTTAAATAAATGTATATATGTGTAAATTCTGGTGTTTAATTGAAAATGTAGACCCTTTTCGCGAAGCACTGAACCTTATGTTAAAAACCACATCTCTAAATATGCGGATGAGGGTTCTGAAATATGACTTCCCGCACAAAATGTTTAAACATTAATTAAATGAATTAATAAAGCCAATGTATTTTATAAGAAATTGTATCGGTTTCTTTATTGAAACTTAAAAATCTTCAAAATGTTTTAGATCTAATTGCTCTCTCATAAGTTTTTTGTAAGTATACTATTTTTCTCCTTTTTTTTATGTTCGCCATTTGTCTTCTACATTGTTCTACCATCAATTATTTAATATATTTCTTGGTATTTCCACCTATTTCCTGAGTCTTTAATACATGGGGTCTTATCCAGTTATGATTCTCACTACATCTTCTTTTCTCTTCCACATATGTGTTCATATATATCTTTTCTAGTTCTCAATTCATTAATCACGTGTGACTTGTTTCCATTTATTTTCTTTGAGCCTATTCTTGTTCATATTACTGTTCTTTCCAGCGTTTTTAGTATTTCTTATTCATTCTTAATTGACGTCATTTTTCCGTTGTGTATATTTTACTAACGGGTTGTGGATTCTTCTTTTTTTACTTAATTTTATCTGTATCCCTCTCTTCTCTATTACAGCAGATATATTGGTTTTATTATTAATCCCCTTATCTTTGCATCTTCCTCCAGTTTCAGTGCTGGTTTGGCTAGTTCTTTCTTTCTTTCTGAAATGATCGGGATACACAAGTGCCTCTTTTTTTGTTGATTGTTCCTAATTTTTCCTTTAACCTTTATTACCGCATTCAATATTATAGTAAAGAGTAGGGCCGATAAAGATTCTTCTTTTCCCTTTTTTATTCGAATTTTTTGTATTGAATCTTGTTCTGTATTTATAACTGCCTTAAATTGTTTCATTGTAATCCTTGTTAAGTTTCTTATTTTCTTTGATACCTCTATGCTTTTCAAATCCTCCATTAGGCGTTTTTTCTTCATTTAAATGAACGCTTATTTAAAATATAAAAATATATGCATTTCCCAGTTATACTCCAGTCTTTTTTCCACTACTTGTCTTATTATGTGAATTGTTTCGACGCTTGATATTCTCTTTCTGAATCAGTTGTGATAGCCTCCCGGTATTTTATGGGTACTCCTGTAGTTTTTCCCTTAACATTCATTAAGTACTCTATATGTAACATTAAGAAGTGAGATGCCTTTATAATTTTCACATTTTTCCATGTCTTCTCTTTTTGGTATATGTACTATTAAACCCGTATTCTATTAGTTCAGTATTTCCTACTCTCTATAAATTTTTCTCATCATCTTGGATATTTTCTCATGTAATTCTAGTCCTCCTTCATTTATTAATTCACCGGCTATTTTGCCATATCTAGCAGCTTTTTTCTTCTTTAATAACCATGTTACTCCTATTTTTCCCGTTTCTTCTCTTCTGTCTTTATATTTTCTTCTTCCTCTCATAGTCTTTAAAAATATTTCATCTATTATTTATGACTAATAATGGCGATTGCCGTCCCATTTCTTTCTTCATATATCTATACAATATTTGAGTATTATTGTTTCTACAATTCTTTCCAATCTCCCCTATTTTCTTTTCTATCCATTACTGTTTCTCTCTGTGTTACACTGCAGTTATTAAAAGCTGTTTGTATGAGTTGCTATCAATGTCTGTAGAGTAGTCCCATCTCGTTGTATATTTTTATATTTCTTTTTTCTCAACTTATTAAAGAATTGTAAACTATCGTTGTTTTAGAAGTTTACCAATCCTTTTTTTACCTAGTTCGAATCTGAAATTTGATTAAAGTATACCCTCTTACATCCTCTTGTTATTTAAAAAGTAGGAGACAATAACATTGAAAGCAATAAAATTCAATGTCTGTATTAAATTTATTAGCAGCAAATATTTAGGAGGCTAATAAGAATAAACCTTTAAAAAAGTACGTAAGTGATCATTTCCAAACTATATAATAGTTACTGTCTCTTAGGGTATTCAAAATATTCTGGGATACTAATGGTTATTTTATTTTTCATTAGAGCCCGTACTAAGGTCCAAAAACATTACCGGTATTTAATTTGGTTGCTGTTGCAGACAGCATCCATCTGCTTCTTTTGAGTACCTTTTGGCCTACTACCGGTTGTTTGGAGTTGTGTTCCGACACTCTATTGTTAATTTTTTTATAGGCGTAATCGTATCGTATTTCATCAGTGGCAGCGAGGTATAAATGTTTCCTTACAAATCATTACTTTCTTAATTATTCTGATGTGAAAATGAGAAATTTTATTCTAAATTGTAATAATACGTGTCAAAATCTTGGCAATGTACTATTATAGAATATGTAAGGTTTTAAAATCCATTAAATCAAAATATAATTTTATTATTGTTGAACTACAAATAAAACAGAATACTAAATAAGCGATAGGGTATATAACATATATAAATTGAAATACTTAATGAATTTTAATTGATTTGGAAATTTCACCCAAAAAATGACTTATGAATTATTTTAATATTATAATTTTTTTCTTCTGTACGACAAAAAAAATATCTCGTTTTTGACACCTTCATTTGATAAATGGAAACAAGCGTTAATATAATGGTTCGATATCTATTAGATATGTTATATAAGAGGGTAAATACTATTTTAACTATATAGTTTTAAGAAATATCATTAATGTATTGTTGTGTTTTATTTAAAATCTTCATTCACACATTTAGAGATGTATTTTAACTGTAGGGTTAATTGATTTAGAAAAATAATATTGATTGTCAATTAAAAGGCAGAACGTATCATTGGCGGCTCGTGAGGGAGGGCGTTGGGGCATCGCCCTCCAGCATTTATCACAGAAAACAATTTTCCACAGCAAAACACTACAGGTTCACCTCCTGTATAGGGTTTTGGTACAGGGCACGAAAAGTAAAAACGAGGAAGGTGAAAGCCAAAACAATTCTTCAGCAACACTATTTTCTTCTACGCCCTCCCACATTTAAAAACCATGAGTAGCTACTGGTATGTGTATATATATATATATATATATATATATATATATATATATATATATATATATATATATATATATATATATATATATAGATATATATATAGGAGAATTATATTGTAGTAACTATTCAATACAGTCAAATCATTATTTACAAATAAGGGCAAAAACGTTGTAGCCGATATAAAAACCAATGGGATTGAGATCTGAACCTTAGGTCAGAATTTGAAAGCGACTGATACAAATTTTCGTAGAATTGATATTAAGCACGAATCAACATAAAATTTTGAATTTTATATTTTATTGATCTCATATTCAAGTATATTTTTTAATACATTGGTAATTTACAAAGTTCTTTGTTGAACATATAACAATTAATTTTATAAATGAGGTAGGTAGCCTAGATTATTCATTATTTTTAATAATATTAACATTTTGAATTATACAAATTTTCAGTTTTAATTTATTTCAGCGCTAATCGGTGCACAATGTTCTTGATTAACTTGTCTCTTGCTAACACAAATAGATTAGATGGTTTTTCCACACGTGAGCATGCAACATATAGTTGCCTATAGGGAAAAACATGGATTTTCTAAGTCTAAGCCGCAAATGGACTAATTGTTTGGCCTTGCGACTTACTTATGGTCATGGCGAAAGCTAAACGAATTGGAAACTGAAGCCTTTTGAATGGTATCGCAGATTCTGACGGTATCATTGGAATACGTGGCAACAGGAGCACTTCTTTAAACTTTCCAGTCAAAATGGTTGCGTCAAGAATATTTCCGATAACCTTTTTGATCACCAAACGTGTACAGTTGCATAATCGAGGTGGATTCAAATTACGCAAAAGACTAATAGGTGAACCAATCTTCAAGTGAAGATTATGTGGTGATATTCCGGGCATATTCAGAGGATTTAAAAATTCAAATGGAAATTTTTCATTAACAACAGTGTCGGTTGATTTAAAAGACATCAGATTACCTGGCAACAATTGTTGTATCTGGAAGTTGATTTCGTCAACATTAACATTTTTGGTTGCCAAAATAGCCCGATTACTGAGCCAGTTATGATTCAAGTAATTATTTTGTATGTCTGGGAAGATACTCTCAATTAATTAATTTTTTGTCGGAACAACAGTGCAGGAATTGTTTGGTAATTTAATGCATTTCGTATTTGGTTGCAGTTCTATTCTACCGTTTCTAATATCTAGCAATTATTCGGAAAATATTTGTGCCGATGGGTCATTTTGCACTTGTACGCTCATGTTTACGGTCAATTGAAGTGTTTCCATACTTCGCCATAAGAACGACTGTTTTAAACATGCGTTATTTTTATCGGCAAAAGTAAAGTGAGGAATGACCGGCAAGGTCTGTCGGAAATCACCAGACAGTAGTAGGACAGCACCACCGAAAAGTTTATCGTTGCCGTTCAAATCTTGCATCGTTCTGTGCAATGCTTCGAGTAAATGTTTGTGAGCCATTGTGCACTCATTCCAGGTTATGATTGAACTGTTTGTTTTAACTTTATTATTTTATGTTCCATATTGCGTTTGGTTTCTTATGAATATCTAATGGCAGCTTGAATGCTGAATGTGCCGTTCGCCCGCCATCTAGCAAAGTGGCAGCAATGCCTGACGATGCAACTGATAATAATATTTTCTGTTTCGACCGTATCTTAGCAAGGATCAACGATATTAAAAATGTCTTACCGGTTCCACCTGGTGTGGAACCAAGAATCCCAAGAAAAAAAGCCGTTTTGTTCAGCGTCAACGGTCAGCATAATCCGATTATAAAATATTTTTTTGTTTAGCTGCCATTAATGGCTCAATATTGGCGATAATTGTGGTTAAATTACCATGGTCGTATTGTTTTTCATGTTGCTAACTAAGTCGGTAGCCGGGCGATCAGATGACGGTATACCATAATAACTAGGTGGTAAATTTGAAATTAAAATAGATAAATTCTCGATCAACACTAAGGCTTCATTATATATCCCTGGCGTGTAATCTATGTTTGGGCATTGGTCTATTTGTCTAATTCGGTGCAATATGTCTTCAGTCATACAAATATTGTATTTTTCCCACAATGTCGATGCTTGTGGGACGAACATATCGTCAAAATAACAGTTGATGAATGCACCAAAAATTAAAAAAGCAAGGTTATGCCGTAAATAAATTTTGAATACACGTTATGACGTGAAATGAATTCTAGCATAAATGAAACGTTTAGACTCGTTAACACAGCGCCATCTATTGGATACTTACCCAACCTGGACACTAAAGAGTTGAAGCTCACACCGCTCTCTGTTAGAAACTTATAGAACTCACAGATAATTATAACCCTTTGTCATATAATAAACAAATAATTTGCAATAAAAAAATATTGCGACTATAAATTTCAAAATTTCATTAAGTTCATCGCAGACAAACAACGTGACACGAAATTTTTATGTATAAAGATAAAGTTATGGCCAAAATAACAATATAACAAATAAGTTCTATTTAGAAAATAGGCTTTGAAGTAATTAAATTTTTTGGATGTCTTAAAATAAAATGCAACTACCACAAAAATACTTCACATTTTATGAGAAATTGATTTTTATTGTTTCATTGGCATTGATAGTGTAAGTTGTCTGTGTATATAAATATTTTTAAAACAATGGGTCGAACTAAACATTGTACTGACGATGAACACCGGCTAATGTTGTAATTGCAAGGACAGAAGAAATCTTATAAATTTATTTCTCAAATTTTGAAAAAATCTCCTAGCGTTGTTTCAAACGTATTAAAAGAAAAAAACAAGAAGCAGAGTTTCGAAGCCGGAAACGAAAAACTTCTAATCGAGAAGATGCTCGTTTAATTTGCAAAGTGTGTAAAAATCCTTTTTTGACTTTGCTGGTTGCCAAACGAGAATTACAGTTACCAATCAGTACGAGAAGTATTAGGAGACGTTTGCAACAATTTGGCTATAATGACAGAATTGCAAGGAAAGTTCCATATTTGATAAAAAAACACTTGAAACAACGCAAGGAGTATATACGAAATAATTTTAATAGAGAACATTGGAAAAATGTTGTTTCCGACGAAACTAAAATAAATGTATTTGGTAATGGTGGAAGAGTAAGTGTGCGGCGTCAAAATCAATGCGGCAAAATCGGCGGCAAAATCATGAATGAACGTTTGAATGCAAAAAATACTATTGGTTGTTTTAAACATGGTGGTGGCAATATTAAAATTTAGGGTTTATTTTCATATACCGGAGTTGGTTCAATTTATTGGATAAAACAAAACATGACCAAAGAAATTTACTTCAATATTTACAGAATATTATGTTGCCTTATGCCGAAGAACATATGCCATTACGGTGAAACTTCCACACCAATTATGCACCACGACATCCCAAAAGTGTGAAAACTTGGCTGGATACCCACAATATTGTTTGTCTATCTTGGCCATCTCAGTCACCGGACATGAATCCTATAGAAAAGCCGTGGAAAATTTGGAAGACGAGTGTAACTTTAGGGAAAACAACAAATACCAAAAAATTATGTGACACTGTTCAAGAAATCTATAGAATCTTATAGACTTCACGGCGTACCGCAGTTTTGGAAAATATAGACTGTCCAACAAAATACTAACTAATAAGTTGATTTTGACTGGTTTGTTATACTACTTTTTTCCTTTTCTTGCGCGCGCTATTTCTAAACACACTTCTTTTTGTGACCAAGCTCATATTTATTGAAGGTTATGTATTTTATAATACCTAGTATACATTTTTACTGTTTGTATTTATTTGATATGTATATATACATGTGTATACATGTATATATACATATATATCTACATATATATATATATATATATATATATATATATATATATATATATATATATATATATATATATATATATATATATATATAGTGGTCCATTTTCTTGGACTCCGTCCAATGAGACAGCAGTAGCTGAGTGTCATCAGACACCCAACCTTTGGGTTCCACAATCTCATGTGGAACACACAACAACCTGCATCTCCGCCTAAATAAACACTTTTGTTGGTTGCTTGACCGGGAAGGAGCCCACCTATCCATTCAACTGGATGACATATGTTTCGCCTCTCGAGGTTCAGACTCTTCATGGCGCCGACATATACCATACCATCAAGAATAGGGAGTCCCTATCCACAGCCAACAACCCATGTTTTCGCCGACCTCCCGTCGGATTGCGTATATATGTAGTGGTAGATTTTCTTGGACTCCGTCCAATGAGACAGCAGTAGCTGAGTGTCATCAGACACCAAACCGTTGGGTTCCACAATCTCATATGGAACACACAACAACCTGCGTCTCCGCCTAAATGAACACTTTTGTTGGTTGCTTGACCGGGAAGGTGCCCACCTATCCCTTCAACTGGATGACATATGTTTCGTCTCTCGAGGTTCAGACTCTTCAGGGCGCCGACATATACCATATCATCAAGAATAGGGAGTCCCTATCCACAGCCAACAACCCATGTTTTCGCCGACCTCCCGTCGGATGGCGTATATATGTAGTGGTAGATTTTCTTGGACTCTGTCCAATGAGACAGCAGTAGCTGAGTGTCATCAGTACATATATCGGTATATATATATATATATATATATATATATATATATATATATATATATATACATAACAACCAACTGTATCACTATTTCCTATAGGCCCTACTTCTATAATAATATTTTTGGATTTCGCAGTTGGTTTCTTGTGAAACATTTTGTAAATATTAGGTTTTTAAAGAATAAGCTTATAGTTTTTTAATGTGTCAAATGTTTATTACAGATTTTACTCTACATATGTTTCGCCTTATTAGGGCTTTCTCAAGAGTAGCTTGAATTAATACGACCAAGTGTTTCCAGGTATACAGGTAATTTTTATTTTTTTTATATCATCTAGTCTTGTTTTCTCGAATGTCGGCTGGTAAAAACCCGGACTATTCAGTTGATATAGAATTTCATCTATTATTGGGGTGTTTTGGAAATTTAATTGATCATTTATGATTTTTAATGACTATTAAGGATTTTTTTTATTTATAATTGTTCTAGTAGACCTAATTTTTTACTTTTCTTTTCTAAGTATAGTCTACCTAAATTAATCAATTTTCAGTCACACCATGTAATTAAAAATTTATTAGGATTTATACAAAAAACTATAGACATTATATTAACGAATAACGCAAAATTAGTCTCATTTGATGTAACAAGCCTCTTTACTTCTATGCCAGTAAATGATTTAATTACAATTTTAAAAAGACTTATAGACATTGCAGACATAAAAGAAAAGTTAAAAACTGAATTTACTGAAATAAAACTAGAAATCCTAGTTTGCCTAGAACAAAATTATTTTCAATATAACAATGAAACTTATCAACAAAAACACGGTCTTCCAATAAGCTCTCCTAACTCATCTTTGTTTTCTGAAATTTTTATGGCTGATTTCGAAAAGGTTATTTTTAATTAAAAAAACCTACTAATCAAAATAAATTTACACAAGTTTCTATAAACAATTCGAATTCCTTAAACAAAAATATTCAATTCTCTATAGAAATTGGACTTAATGATGAAATTAATTTCTTAGACATAAAGATAAAGAAAATATCTAATAAATTACAATTTGCTATTTACAGAAAATCCACCACCACAGGCTCGGTTATATATTTTAGTTCTACACATTCTTGGTAAGTCAAATTATCTCCTATTCACAGTCTAATACATAAGTTATTTAGTTTTCCTCTAAACAAAGGTAATTTTAATAAAGAACTCAGTACCATTAAATATAGGGAAAATCAGCGTTTATAGAGACGGATTAATTGACAAATTGTTAAAAAATAAACAAAGTTAAATTTACGAGAATTCTACAGTATTAAAAACCAAAAAAACAAATCATTTAAATTTAATAATTACACTTCTAAACTCAGTAATATTATTTGTAGAAAATTAAAAATACTGGGATGTAAAACCATTTGTATAAAGAAACAAAATTTAGGCACGATGTTAGTCAATAATAAGGACCAAACGGATAGTTTAGATAAATCAGGTGTATATAAAATTAACTGTAAAGATTGTGAAACGGTATATAGCGGTCAAAGTGGTAGAATTATTGGATGTAGAATAGAAGAGCACAAAATGTAGCACAAAATGTAGCACAAAAAGAGCACAAAATTATAAATAAAAAAAATCCTTAAGAAATAGTCATTAAAAATCATAAATGATCAATTAAATTTCCAAAACACCCCAATAATAGATGAAATTCTATATCAACTGAATAGTCCGGGTTTTTACCAGCCGACATTCGAGAAAACAAGACTAGATGATATAAAAAAAAATAAAAATTACCTGTATACCTGGAAACACTTGGTCGTATTAATTCAAGCTACTCTTGAGAAAGCCCTAATAAGGCGAAACATATGTAGAGTAAAATCTGTAATAAACATTTGACACATTAAAAAACTACAAGCTTATTCTTTAAAAACCTAATATTTACAAAATGTTTCACAAGAAACCAACTGCGAAATCCGAAAATATTATTATAGAAGTAGGGCCTATAGGAAATAGTGATACAGTTGCTTGTTGTATATTGCTCTCCATATGTAATTTCCCAGCATTGGTAGTGTACTTCGTAATATCTTTCTGTCAAAACTTACTACCTTACTTGCAAAGTTATATATTTAAATCCAGATTTCGCTGCCGTAGCTTACAATAGGTCTAAATAATTTTATATGTTCTTAGTTTAATGTTACAGTGTATAGTTTTTGATTTGAATATTCGAGTATTGCAAAATAAGGTCCATTGGTTGATTCGCATTTATTCAAACATCGTTCGAAAATATCCTCGATCTGACACACAAGGAAAAACAATATTTTTAAAAAGTTAAACTTTGCAATTCTGTATATTTAGATTAAGGTCGTTTTACCCAATGAGCGGTTATTTCAGCTTTTGTCCTCATCATTTAGAGTGAATGTTCATTCAGCTAGATATTTCTTTAGATCTGGGAAGTGGACGTAACTGTTGGGACCTAAGTTCGGCGAATATGACGTATGTGGAAGTACTTCTAATTGTAGGTCATGTTTTGCAGTTTGAGTATGATTTTCAGTCATGCTTGAGTTTTGCAGCAATAACCCGAAACGTGAGTACAGGTACATTGCCGTTGTGAAAGAGCACTTTTTTTGCCAAATATGGTCCTTTAGCCTGCATACCATTTTTTAGTTAGTTTAGCAATGAAGCATAATTCTCCCCGGGGATGCCCTTGCCTTTTGTCAGGTAGTCTATGAGCACCATGTCATAAAAATCCCAGAAAATCCCGTTATTCCCTATAGATTTTCCCGATATTCCCTCGTTTCTCGTTTTTCGTTTTCCCTTTTTTTGGTGTACTTTCATTTATTCCATACCACCTAACCTTAGGTTTGATGGTATGGAATAAATGAAATGCCATGGAAAAAGGTGGCATTCCGTACCACTTAATCGTAGGTTTGGTGGTACAGAATATGACATCGAATAAACCGAGCAAAATCGCATTTAAATAAGTTTAAACTCCTTGAGAAGTGTTTATTAAGAAGTGGTCTATCGAAATGTTTCTAGCGTCAGCAAGCTTACGTATCTTTAGTTGGTGATCATTTAATACGGTATTGTGGATGCTTTATCATTAAAAATGAAGAAGAATCCTTTAAAGTGGAATCAAACTCTTTTTGTGTATCCATCGGGGATAAAACAAGTACAGTACTTTATAACAGTTCGAACTTCAGTTTTATCAATTTTTCATAAAATTTCAACAAACTCAAAACTTGTTTGTTTACTCGATCGTCACAAACGTCTGAAACTTCGCAGAACGCCATCAAACGAATCATAATTGGCAAATATCATAGTCATTGGCTATATTTGCCCCATCTCTTTGTCAGACCGTGAACTTTTTGAATTACCCTCGTATGATATACATTGAGTATATTTTCACTTTTATTTTAATATGTACCATATACTACGTGTACCTTTAACTCATTTTCCTGGTTCACCTCCTGTATAGGGTTTCAATAGCGTAAAAAATAAAAAGGAGAAAGGGAAAAGCAAAAAAAAAATGCTTCAGAAGCACTATTTTCTTTTACGTCCTCCCACTTTAAAAACCCACGAGCCGCCACTGCTTTTTTTGATAAATGGATGGTATATACTCCTTACCTAAATCTAAATCATATAAGCCACTTATATAACCACCTTTTATACTTTGCAACATAGCACAATTTTATTATTCTATATCGTTATTTAGTTCCGTCCAAACACAATAAGCCTAATGACAATGGGGGTCAATTTTTTATAATACCTTCCAACATGATTTCTATATTGTGACCAATATAATTTTATCATTTTGAACATACATTTTATAATTTGAAACCTTCGCCATTATTGATTAATAGTAAAAACGTGTAAAACAACTAAAATATTTCTTATATCTAAATTTTTATATAATAAACCATTAAAATTAGTACATTTAAATATATTAAATCAATTCCATTTGCTAAAATTAAAACACCATTTTAATAAACAAATAATATCATGATATGTATTGTGTTTACAAGTTAGTCCTTTTTTCTTAAACGTTCGCTGGATTTTTCCATGGAAGTTAACCAGTCTTCCAGTTCAGATGGTGGCGTTGGACGGTAATCAACATCTTTACCAGTCAATTTGGCCATTATTTCAGGTACTTTGAGTCCAATGGTAGTTTGCTTACTTAAAACCACTGCTCGAACGAATCCATCTCTTAATGTTACAAATTGCTGTTCGATGAACAAAGTCTTTTCATCCCAAGCCACGATCTAAAATAATAATAATGTTTAACTGTATAGGGAAATGTCCACTACAGAATGTATTATTTATAATTTTTTGATAATTTAAGAATTGATACAATCCAACATTTGAGTCATTTATAATACTGATGCTCATGTTTTTGTTTAATGGATTTGGGAAACCTTTATTAAAGTTTTAAGTACAGTAAGCAGTAAACTGATTCGTATTTATAGCATATGATATAGAAAGATTATAGAATAAAATAATTCAAATTTAAGTTCAATGCAAAAAATACAATTGCAATTGAATAAAGTTCATGGAGTAATAAATTCGTTGTATCGAACTGCAATAATAAGTAACTAAAAACAAAATAACTTGGTTCCAATTACTAAATGGATATGAATTTGATATTGTTTGTCTATTCAACTATGGTATATTTTAAATTCAGTAAAAAACGCTGTTATACTGAATATCCCATCTTCATTAAAATTTTGCCCCTATTTTTGGTTTTAGTATTGTTTTTGCTATTCATCGAAATATTTAAATATTTGGCATTTTTACTCCTTATGGTTCTAAAGGCAAAAATTAAGCCAATATTGCAGTTGTATGTGTTGATGTATATCAAT
Source organism: Cosmopolites sordidus (assembly GCA_031761425.1). NCBI lineage: Eukaryota > Metazoa > Arthropoda > Insecta > Coleoptera > Curculionidae > Cosmopolites > Cosmopolites sordidus. The sequence continues at coordinate 214,122 of JARFXV010000202.1, read as the reverse complement.
AAAATCTGGACGGAAAAATGTTACGGAGGAGACAATTGGGCCGGAAATAAAAAGGCAGAAATTCAAGGAGCGAATGGTACGACGATGAATGCAAAAATGCGGTGGAAAATAGAACCTCTGCTCGATTGAAGTGCATACAAAAACCCACAACAACACAAAGAGAATAATTCGAGAGAATAAGAAGGGGGAGCAAACGTGTATGTGAGAGAAAAATACGGGAATTTCTAAAAACGGATAATAAAATTTTACCAGCATATTAATACAGTAAAAAGTTCTCATCCTAGAGAGGCTTTGATCAAGCAGATGATGAATAATTAACAAATATGGCTAGCATACCAGAGCGATGGAAGACATATTTTGTAAAACGCTATTAAACGAAACAGCAAAGCCACTGGTAGAAGAGCTATCGTTGTAGGAAGTGAAGAAAATTTTAATGAAACTTAAAAGTAATAAAGCTTTCAGGATAGACAATGTACCTTCAGAACTGCTGAAGCTTGAATATAAAGGATTAGTTCAAGCTATTCATCAATTCAAGAAATTCGCTTGCTAAACCAAAACATAAATCAACACGACTACTACAATGTTGTTTCTACAATACTAGAATTTTACTCTCGGAGGAGAGAATGACGGAACTGTGAAAAATAAAATAGGGCATCATAGGTCTCAGCGAGGTTAGAAGAAGAGGAAAAGACCAAATTACTCTTCATTCTGGGAATCTATTCCACTGCAAGAGCCACGAAAACAAATCTGATGGCTGGGTGGATTTCATCGTTAACAAGAGGTACCTTGGAAATATAAAAGAGATAAAGAGCATCAGCATAACAATCATCTACTTAACATTTAATCTAAATACAACACTAAACGCTCACGCCCGAACATCAAAGTCCGACGAAGAGGATGTGGAGGCCTTCTACGATGACCTTAATACAGCGTTGGAAGAGAGCCCAAACCATTATCTCATGATGGGCGATTTTAATGCAAAGGTCGGGAAGATTCAAGATGGTGCGGAAAGTTCACTCGGTTATTATGGTTTTGGGGAGACAAACGAGAGAGGTGGTAGATTATTGAACTATTTACAACAACACAATCTTTTCATGATTAATTATTTCTTTAACAAAAAACCACAAAATAAATGGACATGGATAAACCTCAATGGCAAACACAAGAATGAAATTACCTTTATTTGCAAAAAATAGTTCATGACGTCTCTGTACTTAATACATTTACAACCGGTAGCGATAACCGAATGGTGAGAGCTAAGCTAGCCCTAAACATAATGAAAGAAAGAACGAAACTCATATCCAAGACCAAGTACATAAAGTGGGTATCACCTGAGAACATGGAGTTTAACCAAAATAAAATAGAAGACACCTTGGAAGGAATAAGACATATGGAAAATGAAAGTTAAGCATCAAAGAACTGAATGTATCTAAAGCAAATAGTATCAAAGAGGATGACAAATGTGTTCAGCAAAAAGAAGAAAGATGGAAAGATAAGCCGTTTTGGCGTACCAAAGAGCGTATGAAGGAGAGAAACGATTTAAAGAAGAAATATGGAATAAACTATCCACGACTACGATAGTTAAATAAAGAGATTTCGAAAGCTGTAAGAAAGGATATAAGAAAATTTAACTCCGAGAACCGCCAAAAATATCTGTAAGCTGGTGAACAAACAGGATAATGTTAAAACTCACAGAGAAGAAATTCTAAAAATGGTAAAAATGAGATAGATTAGATAACCAAATTACCAGAGTTTTAAAAGAAGGATCAGAAGATATCCCAGACACTGGGCGAAGGAAAACGAGATTATGAAATAGTCACAGAACCTATCAAAACGGGAGGAAACAAACTATTACAAGCATTCTCTTTAATGAATGTCTTTCAAAGCGAACAACACCATCCCAATGGAACAATGCAGTGATAATATTACTACAGAAGAGGGGAGACATAACAAATATTGAAACCTACCGACCGTTATAAAAATATAACAACACACCACAGTAAAATTTGAGATCGCAGAAGGTTTTCGACAGAAGAATGAATTGGCACCAGTCAGTGCACCAGCGATTAATAAAGCAAAACAGATAGTAGGATATACTGATGGACTAAGGGTATTCACACGATCGAAAGGGGTATTAGGAGAGACCTATGATGAAATAAAGGTGAAAACCAAAAGAGTCAGTATAGAAATAAATATAGACAGATAAAAACAAAGGTAATGAAAAAGATAAATTAGTCTAAGAAGAGTAACACCTCAACAGAAATGCATAATCGGAGGATCAGGTATAACTTCGAACTTAAATAGTTATACAAGGATATGGATATTGTAGATTATGTGAGGTTTCAGCTACACACAGATGGACGGAATGCCCGCCAGAGAGAATGCCAGAAAGCCAAATACCAACGGGAATCATGAAAATACGAACAGGGAGTAAAAGAAAGAGAGACAGACTAAAGACACGATGGCAGGACAATGTAAGAAGAGAGGTTGAAAAACTACTATATATTAAAAATTTGAAAGGGACTGTTGAGGATCTATCCGGTTGAAAAGGAGAGCAAAGTTGAAGGAGGTCAAAGCTCACTGATGGGCTGTAGCACCACATAAAAAAGAAAAAGTTAGCGATGCAGAAGATATGTATTGTTTCTTCGATGATCTCAAGAATCAGGATAATTTTAACAATGATAATTTGGTATTTTTTTGCAAAAGTAGTGTATGAGTGTATTTGATTTAAATAGCACCTTAGAGAGCACCTTATGGTAATGGATAAGTAAAAAAACTGTTTGTCTTGAAATAAGTTATGTTTTAACTTATTTTGATTACTTTGTGAGGTTATTTAAAATCATTGATTTATGTAAACAAAGAAGAATTGGTGCATTGCAATTAACTATCGAACGTGGCAATCATGAAATTACATCTGATTTATTGTACAAAGCTATAGTACATTGGTTTAATAGAATTCGCTCCTGTGAATGAAGCCAAATTGGTTACTATTAGATCTTCAATTTAATTCTCTGCTTCTAGGTTTCATCAACTGCAGAACCTATTCGAATCAGAATTTTCTTCCCCGCCGTATTATTACTTCAAAGGGCCATCTTTCCATTTTAAAACGAAGTATAATATACGACACTACTTTGAATATATCTTGAAAAATCAATGTATGAATACATTTCAGGCGATGCATTCTTTTTGCCTGTTAATTAAGAATAAATGCTGCGGATGCTCAGGGCATGAATTGTGTGGCTATGGGAGATAATGTTGTTTCATACCGAATTTGCAAGAAGTGGTTTCAGCAATTCCGAACTGAAAATTTTAACTTAAATGATGCAGAACTATCGGAACAACCAAAAAAGTGGAAAATGAGGAACTGGAAGCACTGCTGGAAGAAAATTCTTGTCGTACATTGCTAGAGCTCGGACAGAAACTCGGAGTAACACCTCAAACCATTTCTAAGTATTTACACAAACTAAGGAAAATTTAAAAGGAGAGTCGTTTGTCACCTATGAACTCAAAGCTGAGAATATGCATAGATGTTTTTTATGTTGTTTAAAAATTCAAGAAAAAGAACTTCCTGCATAAGATTGTGACCTGTAACGAAAAGTTTACATATCTTGAGGAAGTTAAAAAACAGATCAAAACTACCTAGTTTTTTTCGATTTGTAGTATATAGAAAGTATATAGAAAGTGAGAGACATTACTTCGAAGATTAATAGAAAGTCAAAGGTGGTTAAAAAGGGTGACAATTTGAGGTTGAGGGCCTAATAAATAATCACATATTATCGATTGTACTTCAAAATAAAATAAACGGTTTTACTATTACTTCATTTTAAATGAAAATTTTTAAATAAAAATAATAAATCATATATAACATTTTATACCTGAGTAGTAATTTTGTACGCCTGTAATAATGTCATGGTTCTTCTGTATCTAATATTGGATGCTGTTTGCAAAACGTGTCCTTTTACTTTTGTGATTTCATCGTACAATCCCGTCCTTCCATAAAAATGAAATCTGGCAAAATCTAGTTCGCGCACGTATCGGGCATTGTTCATCTGCCTGAAAAAGATATCCAGGTCTTGTGTGGTCACTATCCCTGTAATAAATATTACGTTGCATTAATCTGGATGATCGATTATATATTTTTTATGATGTTATTTAGTTTCATTGCAATCCAATTATATTAAATATTTGTATATTGTTATACAATGTATCAAACTGGAATCGTTAGAATTATAGAAAAAAAGAGAATATTCTTTAGTAACCAAAGCCTTTTGCGACATTTTCAAGGTGAATTTCATTAGATGAATTTTGTACAAGAAAAAAGGGAATATTAATACGTTTCGTAAATGATATAATATTTATTATCTGTTGTTGTTAAACGGTATTTGAAAATTCAATTTTTTTAGTTCGAAAATGTGTATTAAAAGAATAATAAAGAACGAACCTATCGATCACTTCAAAATTATATGTTACAACAGCATATCATTAATAAGAAACATTTGTATTAGCGTGTAACAAAAGTATTTGCGGTTATTTTCCTTTGTTTATAAATAAAGGATTATACTTCACTCCTCAAGGGTTTAACCCGATCCGATCCGATCAACTTTCAGCTCCGAACAAAAAAACATTGCTTCCTCAGTATTAAAATGATTCCATATTGAAATAATAACGGGTTTTATCAAGATTGTTAAAATGAGTGAAATAAGTCGAATTAGGGTAATGGAAAGACATTATTTTGAAAAAGGCTTCAAAGCGACTGACGCGGCTCATGATACCATATCAATTCGCACTGCTCCGATCTGGTTCTGGGTATAAGAATGGTACCAAAGAGCTGTAGACGTATCCCTGGGAAGTACCTCAAAAACGCAAATAATTTATTCCACCCTAGAATTTCGTATAGTCTCCATTGTATTACATATGTTTGCCTGTTTTGAGAGGCTCACCGGCTTTGAGATTATAAAGTCTTAACTGAAGGATGCTTTTTTCATACATTTTCAAGCATTCATGCATTTTCAAATTTGTATCAGCTAAGTAATGTTGCAGTGAATGAAATAAGCGATAATCAGACTATGTCATATTTAGACTAGGTGACGGAGAAGTTCCTAGCATAACGTTAATAATATACGTCCTATAGTAACTTGCTTTAGCAACATCTCAACATCTGGTCTGGTGTTACCATGAAGCGGAATTAGTTTACATTTTCCTTGATCAGTAAATGAGCAAGTTTCTTTTAACATATCGCTCGAATTGGTTAGTTACCGCAATTCTTTTATCTAATTGTATCAACTCATAATATAGCACATTTTTCAAACCTACCAGATGCAGAGCAAAACCTTCTTGGGTGAATCTTTGAATATAAAACTAACAGGGATGAGCCTTATGTATATTTATGCACATCTAAATGAGGACGGAAACGGCCATATTGAAGCACCAAAGATGACTTATTGCTTTGATGATATTTTGGTAGCTGGTGTCAACAAGAAGTTTAGAGTAGATTTAGTTTGCAGTTTTAGTTTGCTTTAATCTATAATAAGTGTACTGGAATATTCTGTTTGTATTCTAGAGTAAATACATATACTATATTGACAATAAAAACAATAATATCGGAAGTAAGGCAAACGCAAACAAAAATATGGTTAGTTGTGCGTCTTCTGGTTATTCCCTGATACGAAAAAATAAAAATTCAGGAGTAACTATCGGTTCGTTCCAAGTAGCCTCAGAAACAGTTCCTAACTGTCAGTATTTGGTTCAGTAACGATGGTTGGAATGGTTTTTAGTTACTGCACCGAATCCTGACTGTCAGAAACTGTTTCTTACGCTAGTTGGAACGAACATTACAGCTCAACCAACATAGCTTGGCCTCCGAGGTTTAGATGTGCAGTAGCCTAACGCCCGAGAGCTCATTCGAAGGACTGCATTCGTGGTGTTAACATCGATTAAGTACCGTACATTCGAGGAACTCTCTGTTCTCTGCCTATGTTAAACAGTGACCCTCTCAGTCTTTCTTTTGCGCATCTCAGAAGCCAAGCTATGTTGGTTGATCTGTACATAGGTAAGTGCTTTTAATACTAAATTTGTCAATTATTTAGAAATAAAAACCAATTTTGTTTGAATTATATTTTAAGGTTTTGAAGCCAACAAATCTCCCGGTATGCATATGCATAGTCAAATTGATATTAGGTAAAATAATATTATTTTAATGTTATTCAAGAGAGTGAATATCTTTTTTTAGAATTTAAGTTTTTAACGTAGGTTCTAAAATGTTTAGTTTTCTGAGATACTGGGCATTAAAAATGCATATTATTTTTTAGTTTTCGTTTGATATATATAAAAATTGTATACTACTTGAAGAGATTACTATTTTAAATGTTAGTTCTAAAACCAAACCTCCCGAACAGATTATTAATGAATCTGTAGCAAATCGGTCCAAAAATGAGGATTATACTTAAGACAATATTAACTTAAAAAATGTCCTACATGACCACTAATATGCGTGTAATTATAACTCATGTGTTTAGAGTTTAGAGGTAATAACTTACATTGTAGGTTTTGTTTCAATTAAACTGGTAGGGAAGTTGAGCACTGTATTTCACAACTATTTGGGAATAGCGACGACTTCTTAAATTCTTTAATAAAACATTCATTGCGGGGTGGTTTGAGTTATCCAAGTTTTGATGTAATGGAAATTTGTAAAAAAATCAGAGATGTTTTTAAAAAACAAACAATCTTGCAATATAAAAATTAATAAAAAAAGAGTGGCATTAAAAATTTTTAAATATTTTATTGGAAAAATATTGCTCATAAGATTACTCTATTAAAAAATTATAAAGTTTAATTAATAAAATCTGTTTTATTTTTTATCTCTCTACAAGAATAAATTATATTTGTAAAAACGCTAGTATATGAAAAAAATCGTAGTATGTATATAAAGTTAATTTTGTTTAAGGAACAACAAACACTGAACAACTAAATACAGAAAGGATATATGTATTTTAATAATAAATAATTTAGTGAATATTACAGCTTTTTATTTCAGTTATGAATAGGTACCTAATTTAAATATGAACATCAACTTGGTGCAAGATGCAACTAACCAATTACCTAACCAATTTTTGGAAATTATATGATTTTATGACATGACATTCCAATTTTTAATAACTTTTTGTCGTATTGGCCACATAAAAGATTGATATTATTAATGATCTTCGAAAAAATGGATTTTTTTAATTAGTTTAAATTTTTAAATTTTAAGGACATAAATCAACACCATCAGCTAATTATATTACTCCTTTTCTAAAACGATTTTAACTTAAATTAAAAATTGAGAATTAAATAGTACTTCATTAATTTAATACAGTAACTATAATTATATAATAATTTATTGTTTTAAAAAAACTGTAAACTTTCATCAGTTTCTTGTTTTTATTTATACTGCCCCACGCCACTACCAAACCGGAAACAGAAGTCGGCCATATGCAGTTACCATTTTGGCTCCACTTACAGAATCATATGTGAATTTTGTACTATTGGCGTCGATGTCGGAGGTTGATTGGGATTAACCTATTTTTTTTTTCACTTAGGGTTATCATAAATAATCTATTTTTGCAGCTATAATTTTAGTTCATCCATTCATATTTTTTAAACTATCCTACATGCGATTCATCCTCAAGATTTCGTGAAATCTATTGCCTTTTAGATGTAGCATGACTTACAACGTACTCTCCATATGAAGCAGAAATCATTTCAGTGGCTTCAGGAGCTCAGGAATTTCAATTTTTTGATTTATGATTTCAACTTCAACATTTGCGAAAAGAAAGTCAAACATTTGCGAGTGAGTTTTGCAACTAAAATTTATAAAGGGCTGCCTTCCTTTACTCACCGTCAATGTTAATTGGTTGGAAGAACATTTTGTTCTAACAAGATGAAGATCTGACGATTTTCTTTTTTTTTTAATTTAAATAATTACCTAAGAAATTAACTACTATACGAGTAACGTTCGTGAAGGCTTATAGGTTCGTGAAGTAGCGTTCGATCTGGCAACACTGTTGGCTTCCCCTTTAGGGAGGAGGCAGGTCGACATCAAATTCGTTTTCAGTATGAACTTCCTAAAGTCACTTGGTTGTCTGTAGCAATTATTTTTATGAACCGAATTTTTACCTGAACCTGAAATTTAGTGACAATTTCGAGCAACGAAATTCTCTCAAGATTTATTTATCACAAAGGAATGGTACCAAGAAGACCCAGGAATGGTTACTTCAACCTCCAACCTCACCATGGCCAAAAAAGCTAGAATGAGCAAATCAAAGATGAAGAACATTCTGATTTGCTTTTTGATAGCCATAAGCTTGTTGATAGCTGTAAATCTCTATTTCATATTTTAAGACGCACTAACTAGTCTTACAAAAAATATCAAACATGTATGTAATTTAAATTCGAATTTTAATTATTACTCATTATAATATGATTAACATACAATCATACATTAAAATGCGACTTTTGTGTTTTTATCAATAATGATTCAAGACGATGAATTATTTCGATAAGTTTGTGTTTGTTTTTTCCTCTTTCAAAATAAAGTTGGTCAATCGCGCGCCGATAACAGTCCTAGTTTTTAGAGCAATACAATTCACGAAATCCTAATTCGACTTCGTTCAGATTACTGCACCTCCGTCTTCTTTAGAAATGCTTTAAATGAACGAAAAAGCTGAATAGCGGAGTGTTTCAAATTCTTGAATCATTTTCATCGATTATTTGATATTATATGGTATCGCGTTATTCGACAACAAAATAATCTGCTCTTCTGTTGAACAATCGAAGTATTTTTATGCAGTTTTTCGTCGACAGCTTGATTGCTTGGAACTAGAACATGTTAAACATTCTAAAAATGTCTTTCTGATGAACTTCTCCGTATTCTCAGGTACACCCATTTTACATCGCAAATCAAAATATGGTAAATGCAATGTTCGTCTTGCAGATTTTGTTGTAGTTTTGGACAAGTATCAACACAGAGCTGTGCTTGAATTTCGGTAAATTTGTATCGCACAATAGAGGTTCCCGTTTACTTTTTATTTCTTATCAACTAACTTAAACTGGATGGCACAATAATATTCCCTTAAATGCACATCAACGCCTATCTCGCTTGGTTACGGAATCTATCACTATTACGGTATCTAATTAATGGTTTGGGCTTATCAAGTATATGAAAGAAATCAGTTTTTCACCGTAAGTTACAATGTCATGTATGAAACGTTCATGATCAGAATTTTGAAGCTAAAACGGTATAGCCAGTAATTATTTGTACCGCGTTGAATATTTCACGTCTGTTGAACTCGGGAAGAATATGAATATGGTAATCTCTTGTCAACTATGGGGGTTCCATTCCGAATAGAGGGCCGAATAGATTTGTTCTCTCCAGTTAAAGTCTACCCACTAGAAAACCACTATGTGCCACAACATAACCTGGAACCACTGTCAGCCTACGATCAGTCTTCAATGCCTATAATACATTTCTAACGTATGTTTAAACATACCCTATCAAATGAATATATTCACTCAATAGATGAAATGTACCAAAATCCTGAAAAATACTAAATATTTTACTGTTTGATGTTAAAATGTTGACTGTTTTGTTTTTATTTAGAATATAGATATACCATTTTCTTTACTTTTTGTTTGGATAGTAGGTTTGCATTTCTATTTTTCTTTTTTTTTGCATACTCCTTTAGATGTCTGTTTTGATTCCATGGAAAACTATTTTGCCAGTCTTTAATTTAACTAGTTGGTGTTCATCCAACTGATCACACAAATTTCTGTACTCTTCGATCATCAACAAATTAGATTATCCTATAAAACGTTTATAAGTATAATACTTTTCATATACGATTACTTACCAAATCGGTAGTCGAATTTTGTTCTTTCTAAGTCTTGAATATTATTATTCGTATCTTACAAAATTGACGATCTTGTAGGGCTTTCTCATTGTTACTACCCTCTGTTGTATTGCTACATGTAGATTCTTTGCAGACACACAGAAATATTGCTTGTTATAAATTTGGTACGTTAATTTGTTATCCCTACATGAATAAAATAATATAAATAAATTATAAAAACGAATACAAAAAACAAAAGGAACCCTAATCTTATGTCATTCTGAACTTACCTTTGAGCCTCCATATATTATGTAAAGATATATGAGTACAACGTCGAAAACAGCACAGAAAGCCAAAATAACAATTAAAAGCAAGTATATTTTCAAATCGGTCGCAAACCAACAAATGCAGTCAAAGACATTGGTTAAATCTATAGAACAATGACTAAGATCGATAAATTGTTTTATTTACCCGAAACTCCGATTCTTTCCGAACGTCTTTTCAGAAAGAGCGGGAAAGAAAATTTCGGTATAAGCGAATTGCTCCGCGCCGAACCGATATTGGCGATATTGGACTTCGGTACAATTGTGAGGTCACAATTGTTCCGGTTTTTTTCGGGAATTGTCGTGTCATCGGTATAACGTTTAAACATTTATTTTCAATTTGATATAACTTTTTAATTATAAGGATAAAAGTAAAAATAGTTTTGTTGTAAAACTTATATATGATTAATTACAAAAAAATGCTCAAAAGCCTAATTGGCCAATTTTCTCTGTTGCAACAGCGAACGAATAAAAACAAATTAACAGCCTTTTTTCCTTGCCACATAAAGGCGATTTTTCAACAACTCTTGACCAGACCAGGAATTTGACCTGACCCTTTTATGACTGAACATACAAATGATCGTCTTTCCCTGTTCCAAATAATCGATAAAGATAATGCCTTGCGAATCATAGGAAACAGAGATCATAACCTTTCCGCTCAATGGAAGTGCCTTGTTTAAGTTACTTTGGCCGGGTAAAACCGACTGTTTTGACGGTTCCTTCGTTTAGGTGTCTAGTGCTGAATCCAAGTTTATACGTATAAACACATCTCTGAACACTTTGACATTTTTTTATGCCCAAATGTTCATTCAGGATATTCCGTTGCGTTCATGTAATGAATTTTGTTGACCATTTCCTCAATAGTAACCTCAGTAAACATATGAGCCATGAAACGTGGAGGACCAAAATCCCCGTAATATTTCTCTTTGGTTTGCACATTGGTTTCGCCACCCAAAAAGTATTGTTTATTAAACAAACAAAACTCGTCTTTCCATGATAGTAAAAACATCGAACTTATCTGCTTTCGAATACTATCAAAACAAAACTAAATGTTATATTGGTTTGTAGTTTAGGGAGCGTTACTAAAGTCTATTCACGGAAGAAAGACAGTCGACATAAACAATGACCAACGCGTGATCAGCACGTGATATTTTAGCCAGAAACGCTGAGCGCCCCTGCTATTGGTGGCTATTGGGCCCCCGATTGGTCGACCTAATTTAAACCACCAATAAAAACTCAGATGCTAGGCAGGTTACCGTTCGACAGAAACACATGGTTGGCGGCAGTAACTCATACACTGCCCTGAGTTTTTTCATTTATTGAATAGACTTTTTTAGGACTAGATGCGCGCAAGCGCGTTCGCCATGTTAATGAGCCGTTAATATGAAAGTTTTGGGCACTTTTTATAAATATGGCTAAATAACAAGGGTCATTACCAGTGCAACGAAATGAAAAATTCGATATCCGATGTACTGTCCAGAATTTCAAGCAGTTCTGATTCTGATACTTCATTGTCGTGAGAAACTTTAACTTCTTCAACGTCACTTGGTTGCAACTCGTCGAAACCATCGCTATGAATTTGGTGTACGATTCTTTCAATGTCTTCAAATTCTGTTGCTTGTCAGGAACAGCTAACGTAGCGGCCACAACCTCTCTCTCCATAACTTTCTCCAACAGGAATTTAATGTTGATGAACATAACTCATATACTGCTTCTTTGATACATGTTATGCAATGGGCGATATTAAAATATTTCCTCTCAGTAACAGTGAGAAGAGGATTTGGAACATCTTTTAACCGCTGATATTGTTCCCTGATCTAATGGTTGTGTCAGTGATGTAGTGTGAGGACATAGGAAGCAAACTTTTTGTAAATAATGTTACAGTCACCCAACCTTTTTGATTTGCTCTCCAAAAGGCCGGCAGACCATTTTTGTTTTTATTTTTTAGAGCACGCGGGTTAAGAGTATCATGTGGTACCTGAGGCATTAGAGCAAAAGAGAAGAGTAACCCTATTCTTTGCAGCTTTAAATCCTGGTGCGGATCTTTCGGTTTGAGACACAAATGTTCGAGCAGGCATCCTCTTCCAAAATAACCCTTGCTTTCACTCAGTTGTTTGATTTCAGTCGGATACCGATTGGCCGTTGAGGTGATCTGCAGAAACCAGCTCCCTTGTAATTTTTACGCTGTGTAGCAAAAAACGCTTTTTTAAATTTTCAAACCAATCCTTACTAGATTGGAAACTTAGAGTTTCCTCATCTGACTTTGGATTCTTGAAAAGAAGCCTAGCTTTTTTTGAATAATTCGGCTGTGAAGAGGTGCTCTTCCATCTTTTCCATCGTTAGATGGATAGAACTTTATTTCTGGTACTAGTACCGCACGAAACACTGGCCCGAATGGATTGCTCACTCTTTTTTATTGTTCTTACTGTGGATTCATTCACTTTAAACTTTTTCGCGGCACTGACATACGTTCATCTGCAGCAAGATAGTTTTAACATATTGTATTTTTGTATCAAGAGTCATTACATTTCGCTCCCTTTTTACAAAATCTTGGCCTGTGGATGCCATTAGATTTTAAAATTAGGACATGTACATATAACTACGTAATTATACTCACGAAAATGACAAAATTCTCTGACAAAAAAACACCAACTTCGTTTGAATAATGATACATACAAACTATGTAAATGTGTAACCAACATCCATGCGTCATTGCAAGAAGAAAATAAATCAATTCCTGGAAAATTAGAGTAGCAGTTCGCACGGGATTGTGACAAAAACGCACCGTGCTGCTACATAATTCGATTGAAAATTTTTGTCTAAATGATTTCGCAAGATAAAACCGCGGTTGAAGAAACCGTGGTTGACGAGGGATTACTGTATATGTCTCATTGATGATTGTAGATAATTTGGAAGATAACTGAGTGTAGTGGTTGATGGATTGACCACGGTTCCGCTCAGAACTTCGGAATGCTAAGCAGTAGATCAACAAGAACATTGAGGTTCGTTATTCGTTTCTACATTATATGTTTTGAGATACTTTTGCGCCGCTGCCTAAGATTGGCCTTCTCTTCCAACTTCACGTACTACCCTTTCCTGCTTAACTCCGTTACATTAACTTGCTGTTTTTTGTAATCATGTAACATTACTAGGTTTAAACTAGCAATTATCTTTCAATTAATAAAGTACACATTAGGAGATACTTTAGATTTAATCGAATGATCTGCCAGTCTTTCTTTTAATGAACTTTTTTTAACTACTTCAGAAAGGACGAATTCAGATCAGACATTTTAATTAGCGTATTTTTCTCGTGATTACTGTAGAACTATCTATGGAAAAAGTAGTACAAGAAGCCGAATTGAATAACTGAATATATGTTATAAGTCTACTCAAATTCTAACTTACGCCCACGTTAAAGACATAATTACACTATCGGTACGTTAGACAAAGAAAACATCTATAGTCTTCGAGTAAGCAACAAAGCATTTGGTACTGAAAAGCAATGAGGCCAAAACCAAATTCTTGGCCGTTACAAATAATAAAGAGATGATAATCATGATAATCACTTGGTGCTAGATCCGGGCTGATCTCTACTTTTGCAATCGTTTTATCTGAAACCGATGACCGTCCGGCACGCTGTTCATCATGGACGTCTATACGTCCATTTTTAAATATCTGCACCATTTTCGCATGTTTTTGATGTCCATACACTTCACATAATTGATACTGAACAGACGAAGTGTTGAAGTTGAATTAGACGTAGTGCTTCTGGCACACAAAGAATGAATCGCTGAACGTAAGTAAGATCTGGCGGTAGCGAGTGGAAGCTCCTTCGCGAACGGCTGCCAAACAAAGACTGAGCGTCGCAGATAGCTCGGAGTGGTGGGGATTTGTAGACGGGAAATCAAGCTATACGCCAGTGCTGCCGACTCTTGCGTTCAAGCGTCAATCGCGACTCCAGTGCCAGTCCAAACCGGTAGTAATTACATAATAACATTGCTAAAACTTAGTAAATTGAGGTGAGCAGGTCAAATCATAAGGTATAGTGACAACAGTTCAGAAAAAAAGACTCTATACAGCGAAACCTATAGTGACCTATAGAACCTATAGAACCTATGACAGAGAATGCTCGAAAAATACGTTCATTAAATTGGACAATACAAGATAGGAATATAACGGAATGGTACCTAAAGATGGAGAAGGTCGAGACCCTGTAGGGCCGTATGGACCATTGATGATGATGATGTCTGCTAAACTATAAATTTAACTAAATTACCATACTAAATTACCATTAATTATCAAATTATATAGAACCCTAATATCATATAGAATAAATATATAAATCATATAAAATCACAAAATCCCTTACATCAAGTAGTTATGGTAATTACCTCAGAGATTTATTGTGTTACGTTAAACTATCTTACTTTTTAGAGATGTATCCATTTAAACAAAAAAAAGTTTCGTAAATCCGACTGAGTGAAGCTCAGTGTCGTTTCGTTAATCTCATATTGCAGATGGATTTGCGAAGTTGCCTTCAATTTAAGGAGGAGATGATTGTATGAGCCACAAAATAACTTCTCTATTAAGAATTTCATTTATCGATATCTTCGATAAATTAGACTTCTTCTTATTTTGGTGTCCCACAGTGAGCCTAGACTTCCTTCAATCTTCGTCGCCATTCGGATCGATCTCCAGCAGCTGCTTGCCGGTTTTTAATATGCAGTAACTCTTCAGCATCTTTTTTTACATGGTCCTGCCACCATATCCTTGATCTACCTCTCATTCTGTTACCTTCTATTCATTCCTCCATGTTTCTCGTTAGTATTCGGTTTTTTGTGTCAAAATGAGTGTTTTATAGATCTTAAGCTTCATGTTCCATTGTATAAGTTTAGACCTTAGGATATATTGTAGCAAAATATGTAAGTGTAGTAAAGTATGTAGTTTTGTTATATCAGAAGTCATATTACATTATAATATGACTTCATCGCAGATTATCCAGTTCTGTTCTCTTCTTTGTTTAGTTTTCTTTTCCATCAACTTTGTTTTATCTAAATTTATTTATAGACCGGCTCTTTAATGATATTTTCATTCTTGTTAATATGTTTAGGTCATCTGCGTTTTCTACTATCTGTTGTTTTTCTTTATTTATCACTGCTTTATTTACATATATCTGTTTTACTGTTGACTTTATTTAATGCTGTAATAAAAAGGATTGGGGGATCATCTCCCCGTTGTAAACTTTCTCTGATTTCAAATTTTCTCAAATTTCACAGTGGTTTGTTGTTGAATTTTTAAGACTGCTGTACAGTAAAACATCATCATTCAGATTAATCTAAAGCCGGCGTTACATATTGGCCATACGATATGGCAAGCCTCGCTTGGCCAATGTGTGGATGGTAAAGTTGGCGCTTGTGAAGGCGCTGGCGGAGGTTGGCGTTTACGTTGGCCACTTGTCGATGGGTTATCGCTTTTGTGTCCCACATCAAAGGAATTGATATTATTGTGTTACGTTAAACTATCGTACTTTTTGGAGGTGTATCCATTTAAACAAGAAAAAGTTTCGTATATCCGACTGAGTAAAGCGGAGCTGCCTTCATTTTATGGAGGACATGATTGGTATGAGCCACAAAATAACTTCTCTATTAAGAATTTCATTTATCGCAAGCTGGTAAATTTGCCTAGTAGCCATACGCTGCTGTACGCCGGTATATTTGCCAAGTCCTCATCCATACATTGGCCACACTGGGTGCTATTTTTTCAACGCATAAGACAGTTTTTACTTTATTTTATCAGTCATGTTGATGTTGGCTCAGTTTCTTTTAAACTGATGATGTGGCAAGTGTATAACCAATGTGTGGACGCTCACTTGCGATATGTGAAAGAACAGCCAATGTTGGATTAAACCTGGCCTGACCATGTGGGCCAATGTGTGGCTGTGGCTTAATAAGCTTAGATGGTATTCCTTATTATTCATCCATGGTCGCATTTACTACTGTTTTTTGTACGCATTCGTACGAATATCTGAAGTCTAAGAACATCTGCAATAAAGGAGTATCAAAATATTTTTCATTATTTGACGGATTATGAACAACTGATCTATTGTTGACCGTCCTCTTCTAAACCTTGCCTGATATTCACTCAGGCCTTGTTTGATATATAATACTATTCTCCACCTTCGATAAATTATGTATCATGTGTTAATTAAAATGTCTATCTATTAATTTCAGTAATGTATCTCTGTTATTATTAAAACTCTATTTAATTCAGATAAAATAATTCCTTTCTTATGATCGCTGTGATTCAGCTGAATATATTACTACTATAGGTGTTCCACGCTGATCAGATATTGGCCCTGTGTTATTCCTACTAATTAGTAATGATCTTAGTTAACATCATAATTTTCTTGGTATATTATTTGATTTCGCTGAATAATTAATTTTTTTAATCTTAAACGTCACATTAATGAGATGTGTAAGGTTTGCACAGTCCATTCAATGGAAAAAAGCTTGAATACCTGCATTATGTAATATTATCTTTTGTTCACTCATAATGACATTTCACGAACCTTTCGGAAAAAGGGTCAAAAAATAAGTTTTATATGAGTTGGGTAAAAGTATAATGAATACTGTTGAAATAATTAAAACCATTTATGGTAATGTAAAAATGAGCCGTAAGAATGTTAAATCATTTCCAAGATTTCATTATGGCAGAGGTGCGTCTTACGGAAAACAGGACTTAAAAAAAAACACAAATATTATTTTTTTCTGCAAAAATAATTATTTTTATTCAAAATAGTCTCATTGCGCATTGATACAAAGTTTTACGTGGTAAATTACGTTGAAAAGAGAAATTTTGAGGTCGGCCAAAAATATGTCCTTCAGGATGGCGGTCGACGCCTTTTGAATATCATCAATGTCGACATAACGTTGAACTTTCATCGGCAAATGAAGTTTATCGAAGATGTGGATAGAACTCGCAAAGAGCCAAATCAGACGAGTATGGTGAATGATGGTTAAAATGCCATTTTTTGTCAAAAAATCAGTAACGAGCGTCGAACGATGGGACGGCGCATTATCGAGCAACAAGCATCAGCTGCCTTGTTGACGATATTGTGGGCGCACATGACAACAGATACTTTATAACACCAATATAAAACACAGCATTGCTCTTTTGGCCAAGTGGAAAGAACTCCTTCACGGCACTTTGACGGTTGCTTTCTGGATCATATTGAAAACAGGACATCTCATTATCAATAACAATGCTGTACTTGAAGTTTTCATCCTTTTTCGACTCTTTAATCAAGTCCTTGCAATGTTGTATTTGGAGAAATTTTTGGTCGTCAGTCGACATGTCAGGTCAACAAAGCATGCACAAACATTCCGAAGTCCCAAATAATCGGTCGAAATGCGATAAATTGAATTTTTGGACATGTTCAATTCAATTTTTATGTATCGCAACGAAAATGTTGGCTGATTTTTTATAAATTCACGCACAATTGGGTTTTTGAATGGTTTTTTGTCATAAATGGAAATATGATATATAAGTTTTATAATAAAACTATTTTTATTTTTTTTTTGCTTGTAATTAAAAAGTTATATCAAATTGAAAATAAATTTTTAAACCTAGTACCGATGACTCGCCGACATTTCCCGAAAAAACCCGAACGTATGTGACCTCACAATAGTAACGAATGCCAATAACGCCAATATCGGGTCGGCTCGGAACAATTCGGAAGTTACACCGAAATTTTCTTTCGCAGTCTTTTCGAAAAGAATCTGAGTCTGGGGCAAATAAAACAATTTTTCGATCTTAGTCATTGTTCTATAGGTTTAACCTATATTTTTGACTAGATTTGTTGGTTTGCTAGCGATTTGAAAACAAACTTGCTTTTAATTGTTATTTAGGCTTTCGGTGCTGTTTTCGACGTTATACTCATATATCTTTACATAAGTATGGAGGTTCAAAGGTAAGTTCAGAATTAAATATTAAAATTAGATTAGGGTTCCTTTTGTTTTTTGCATTCGTTTTTATAACTTTTATTTATATTATTTAATTCATGTGGGGAAAACAAATTAACGTGCCAAATTTATAAGAAGAAATATTCCTGTGTGTCCTCAAAGAACCTACATGTAGCAACATAACTAAGGGTAGTAACAATGAGAAAGCCCTACAGGATCGTCTATTTTGTAGGATACGAAGAAAGCATAAATCGACAAGAACTAAATTTTGACTACCAATTTGCAAGGTAATCGTATATGAAAAGTCTTATACTTATGAAAGTTTTACAGGATATTTTAATTTGTAGATGATCGAATAGTACAGAAATGTGTGTAATTAGTTGGATGAACATCAACTAGTTAAATTAAATACTGGTAAAGCAGTTTTCCGTGCGATCAAAACAAATATCTGAAGGAGTATACAAAAAAAGAGTAATTGAAAAGCAAACCTACTATCCAAACAAAAAGTAAAGAAAATGGTATATTTCTATTCTAAATAAAACAAAACAGTTAAAATATGTAATGTTTTTCAGGATTTTGGTATATTGCATCTATTGATTGAACATATTCATTTGATAGGATATGTTTAAACATAGGTTAGAAATCTATTACAGGCATTGAAGACTAATGGTAGACTGACAGTGGTTCCAAGATATGTTGTGGTACATAGTTGTTTTCTAGTGGGTAGACTTTAACAGGAGACTCTCATACTTCAACTATAAAAGTTTTCCTCTCAAAAAAAAATGGTCTAGGTGCCTTCTCTTATTTGAAAAATCTCTAAATGGTCATGCATTAGAGTTAGTTAGCAGCCAGATTGATTTATATTTGCAAATAGTATTAAATCAAGAGTCTAATGTGGTGGTTTGTAAAACATGTAAGGTGAAAAATCGTCATCGTTTTAAAAATACTGAAAACCATAATTAAAGTAATAATGTAGTATGGGTGGATTTTTTTTTTTGAAAATATTATTAATATAGTCTAGTGTGGTGGTTTGAAGAATCATGTAGTGATTGTTTTTATTCTGAATTGATTATTAATGTAGTTTAAATATTATAATCTACTGTAATATATTATCTATATTATCCTATTTTAGTTGGGGCTTATGTAGGTTTTATGTATATTTAATATTGTATTTTTTATTGAAATAAAATTAGTGACTTAAACAGTTTTTTATTAGCATTATATGTATAAGCATTATATGTATATTATAAGCTTTACTCCGAACTTTATGTTCTGGACATACATGCCCTTTTACCGTATAGATATAATTTTTGCGGTTAAGTTGAACAAAACTTAGAGCCTTGTCACCGTAACTTTGTTGTGACACCGTACAAATAGTTTAATTATATTTAATAGAAATATTTTGTTTCTTATTTACATTTACATTATTTTTTTCAAAATTCACATTGATGCTTTAGCACCTCGAACTTCAACTGAATTGAACCGAATGTCATTTTTGAGAAAATCTGTGACTATAAAAATATCCTAAAAAGGTATATTATCAGAATTAGCCTTTATGAACCTTTTGTCACACATTACTGAACTAAATTAGTAACAAACAATATTTTATTTTGCACTTGACAGTATATATACAAGTAGAAGCCGTTGACAGTATTGACATGAAAACACTTTACTATTTGACGTCACAAACATGGCAACCAATCGCGGCGCGTTCGTAGTCACGGGTTTTTTTTCAAAAAGCATCACAAAAAATTTTGAAATGATTGAAACCATTTATGGTTTGTAAGATTTCGTGAGGAGAAAGAGAGCATTGAAAACAACTCATGACCAAGTTCAATTAATAACAGCAGGAATTGAAGTAAACATCCAAAAATAGGTTCAAATTCGACGAGCCTTCCAGATATTCAACAATCATTTTGACATCAATAGGAGTATACTGACATTTCTAAATTCAATGTACATCTCCTTACAATGATTTTTTTTCTTGGTTAATTTAAGTATGTTGGGTTCTTGACCATTGCTAGTATTTACTAGGTGTGGCGGTTACTAATTCTTAATTTAAAATAACAGGTTTAATTTGGGAGAAAGGTAAAAAATGGTTTATTCAAAGTATGCGCTATAGTTAGCTGTACATTTTGCCCATATCTCTGGCAATTTATGGATGCCCTCCAGAGAAGCCGTTCATCTTTTTATTTTACATTTTACGACATTGTTGAAGTGTTTCATAGAAAGTGCGTGAGACATCAATGAAACAAGTGGTAGTTAGAAGGAAGCAAGTCTGGGTGAGTACGGCGGGGGGGGGGGGGGGGGGGACAGCTCCCAGCCAAGTGTAGAAATATTATCTCTGACAGCTTTCGCTGTGTGTGATGGGGCGTTGCCGTGCCGCATAATCACTTTTCCGTGCCTTTTAGCCCATTTTGTTCATTTTTTAATCAATGCATGGTTCAAATTGATCATTTGTTGACGGTAGCGAACGGTCTTAACTGCTTCTCCCGGTTTCAGAAGCTCATAATACATGACAGTCTTCTGATCTCACCAAATGCACAGTATTTTTTTTTCTTTCCAAAGCGATTCGATCTTGCTGTCGATATTGATGGTTGTCCCGGGGTCAACCAATGATTTTCTGCATTTTGGATTTGCAAAATATATCCATTTTTTGTCTCCAGTGACTATCCGATGCAAAAAAAGGTATTTCTTTCATGCCGAGAAAGCAAAACTTCATACATCATTTTTCGCTTTTCGATCTGTTTGTCGTTCAGCTGATGTGGTATCAATTCCTGCCTTCTGGATCTTTCCCATGGCAGATGATCAAAAATTGTTTGGCGATCAACAATTTAACCACTCTGCCATTTGTTGTCGAATTTGCATATCATATTCTTCCAACAATGTTTGCAATTCAACATCTTTAATTTTCGGTTAACTTTTTTTGCGCGTTTTGGGCGTTTTTTCTTTCAAGTCGAAATCACCACTTTTGAATCGTCTAAACTAACACCCACAAGCGTTTTGTGTTGGGACATTGTCACAGTAAGTTTCCACAAGTATATAATACGACGGCTTTCACTCGCGTTTTTCCTTTTATTGAACAGGAAAAGAAAATATTTGGTTCGATACTCGACATGTTTACCACACGAAAAAAATATACCGTTAACTCGAAATCGTTTAAATATCAATGACGTTTTGAAAGGTACTGTCGTAGCAACAAAATTACATAAGAAATTAGACTGTGAATCAATCCTTGTTTCCAGCGTCATCTCTTAAAAAATAAAGAATTTCACTGGTCTACAAAATTCAAACTTTTTTTTGTCACGCGAAAAGGTCTGTTTGTTTGTCACTCACCCAGCACCTAGGTTTTCAGGGAAAAAATCCAAATGTAAGTTCGGGATTTGTATCTTCAAGGGCATATTGCATCCCAAAGCTTTGTATGAAACGAAAAGTTCATTAATTAAATGTTTGTAATCTTTTGCCCTGTGGTTACCCAAAAAGTTTTTTACGACATTAACAAACTATTTCCTGGCGGGTTTTTTAAAATCATTCAGTTTTTGCTAAAAGCTTTTATCCTTCATTAGTTTCGTTATTTTAGGACCTACAATATCCCCTCTTTAATTTTTGCATCGCTAATTTTGGGGGAATTTCACTTTCAGATATAAAAATCCACTACCATTTTTATCCATCGCCTTTACAATTTTTTTATAAAAACTTTAAAATCTCCACAAATTTTCCAGGAGTATTAACTGTATTCAATCTTTTCCAGAAGGAATTTCATATTTTCGTAGGTTGCTTTCATATTAGTCAGTCAATCAGGTACCGAAGGAAGTATGTTTCCGTTGTATAGTAAAATTGCTGTCAAAATAGTTTTTAATGAGTCAATGAACAATCGCCAGTGACTTGAATCGTTATCAAAATTTAACAAATTCATAAGTGCATGAAAATAGAAAATTTTTGTTCTGGGAGAAAGCAAATTCCAACCGTTTAATCTAGATCTCAAAAGCGCAGCCTGTTTTTTATATAAATGTAAATCATGTACCAAACCATTTAGGTTACCTTGTGTCGATAAGTGTGGTTCTTTTGAAGAACTTGTTTCATAAGTTGGGTCGCACTCTGTCTCTACGTGATCGTCTTTACCAGCAGCAGCTGCTTGAGTTTCTAATGGATTTGGAGGTGTTGGCACAGGAAATTCGGCACTATGTGGGATTGGTCTTTTTGCAGATGACAGGTTTGGGCACTTTATGGTTTGTTTGGACTTAGTTGTGATGCCCTTTATAGCAGTCAAACAAAAATAACAATCACTTACGTGATCTGTTGGTTTCGTCCAAATAATTGGCACAGCAAAGGGCATGACATATGTCTAGATCCCTGAGCCCAACCCAGCAGAAGTGTCATTACACAGCAGATGTGTAGGACCCAGGATTTATCTTGATGGTGCACATCAAAACCAAAGTTACCCAAAAAATGTTTGGTTACTAATGGTGTGAAATTTCGACGCTGAGAGTAAAAAGTTAATTCTCCACACATATAACAAAAACTATCCCGGTGATTTAAACACTTTCGTGGCATATTTACGCCTTAACGAATATCAATAAAATTAAATTTGTTGACTATGATAGCGATCTAACTTCAGAAGACTATTCTTCATGACGTTATTCAAACTTAAACACGTATATAAAATTGAATATGTAGCTGTCACAAAAAACTGAGGGTGACTGGAAAAAAATAACATTACAAAATTCGTGTGACAAAAACAGTGTTTATCAGTATTTTAACCGCCGCACGTACCTTATTTGATTCTGTGTGATTTTGAAGTAGTATTTATATCGATAATTTCATCAGACAAGAAAACATTTCGACATGACTTCGGACATTCAACAAGTTTCACAGTTTTTAAAGTCATTTTCAAAAATAAGCACCAAGAATGCTTCAAAAAAATTACCATTCGTTTTTAACGTTATATTAACTCATTAGGAGTGATCGATATATATATTATATATATATATATATATATATATATATATATATATATATATATATATATATATATATATATATGAACAGACTGTATAGATGTTTTCAGCATAAATGTGGCTTTTAAAACTCCCTTTTAAAAGGAGAGTCTTGGAAAAGCAAACAAAGTAATGAAAAATAGCTGCTGTTCAGTATGTAATAGGTTATAGACATTCAAAAATGTTATATATATATATATATATATATATATATATATATATATATATATATATATATATATACACATATATATTAATTTCGCGACTCGGAGGTTGAAGTGGGAGTGTTGGTTGTTAATTAACGTTCAAACGCTTTGTTATGATATTATCTGTGACAGCTCGGATTATATTATTAACAAAGTTTAACAGATATGTTGAATCTCAAGTTATATTTAAAATTTATTATTAGCTTACTATTGAAAAAAAAAGACCTAATACAGAATGCGGCAAAAAGGTTTCGTAGGGCCACTTTCCGCTCAGAAAAATAAGTCGCCGGTTGATGTCGAACTTCCGCCAAACGAAGTATGAGCTTAATGGAAAATCTTCTAGCTGATCTAGGACGCCAACACTGGAAAATATGATTGTAGTCAAAGCGTCGTTACTGCAGTCTCCTAGGCCTTCAGTAAGTAGACATCCACCCGTGCCAGATATATGGCGAATACGAAGTGGCACATGCGAAGTGGAAAGAATTTTTCGTTACTAGGCCGGAAACTAACCCATGGAAACACCACCAACGACCCCTCCACAGCCCAAAGGTTATGCTCTGGTTTGCGATAGGTGATTTCGATGCGTGCCATCCTTATTTTTTCGAGGAACATCGTTCAATCGTTATTGCGAAATGGCCGAGAATTTTCTCCCGTCCAAAAGTAAACGAGTTACTTAAACGATCGCGATCTAGAAGATGTCCAGTTCTAGCAAGATGGTGCCACATCGCATACCACTCAACGTTAACTTGGAATCCTTCAGCAAATGTTTCTGTGTCATTTTGCGTTTTTAAGGGGTGACTTTGAGTTGCCCCTGGTTGGTTGGTCTGATTGTGACCCATGTGATTTTTTCTGTGAAGGATACCTAAGGACACAAGTGTACAAACATCGGCCCTGACATTTAGAAGATTTCAGCGCATCAATAACGCCAGGAAATTGCCTTGATTCTACAAGCTTTGGTCCGCAGAGCAATGGCGAAGTTTCGAGAACGGCTTAAAAATTGCATCGACAATAAACTCGAGGAGATTTTCCACTAAACACCAATTCACTTTTTTAAACTTCTGGATGCACGTTTTACTAACTATGTTAGCATCATTAGTAGAGGATTTAATCTATAGATTAATCTATAGCCATGTCAGCATGATGAGATGATTTAACTTATAGATTAAACCATCTTCTAATTATGCTAACGTGTTTATCGAAACGTGCATCAAGAAGTTTAAAAAGTGATTTGGTGTTTAGTGGTAAATCTCTTCGAGTTTAGTGTTTCACACCGAAGGTTCCAATATAAGAATTGATGCATCGACAATAATAAAAGGTTATTTGCTGAAATTTATTTAGATAGTTTTTTATTATCGTCAAAAATCGAGGCACCCTTTTTGCCGCATTCTGGGTATATGGCAGTGTTTCGAAGAGTTCTCTGATAATGTATTTGTAGTTTTCATCATGATATCATCTTTATTAGAAATGTTTATTTAAGAAATGTTTGAATATGAATTTCGGTCAACTTAATCGCATCCAAAAATTACAGTTTACATCCTGTCAAATAAATATTGACTACTGCATATCCTGTGTGTCAAGTTGAACCTAAGGCCCTTACTTTTGTTCTCTTATTATCGATTACGACTGTTTCGCGTCAGTCGCAATCTGGATTTTATGCGCCGTCCTTTTGGCGCGGTTAATACCATACGGTACTGGTCGAGATTAATCGACCGAAGTGATAGTGATTACTGCTCCGGAAACGACCCGCGAGGGTCGAGTCCAGTGGAAGTTTATTCGTAGATCGATTGGTTGGTACGCTGGTCGTTGACGCTGGATTTTTTGAATGAACTGATGTACTGTTCGGTTCTTCTTCGTGACTGTGGTGTTTTGGCCTATTCTTTTTTGTTTTCTTGATGTTATTCTGTTCTATTTTGTTTTATTATTCTCTTTTTTGTTTTCTTGATGTTCTCTTTTTTGTTTTCTTGATGTTATTTTGTTATTTGTTTTATTATTCTCTTTTTTGTTTTCTTGATGTTCTCTTTTTTGTTTTCTTGATGTTATACCGGTGTTAGTGGTTTTGTTTTGATGTTGTTGGTAGCACAGAATGGACGGACTGGATGTTGTTGTCAGTCCCAGTGCGTTTCATCTTCACCGTCTTCGGGGCTAAGGCTTATTCTCTTGGTTAGGTTTGAGGTCGCCGCGCGTCCTGCGTGACGAACCTCGGGGGTGCCCGCTCCCTAATCCAGTTCGGACTCCCGCTGCTGGAACGGTCAACAGCCATGGACGTCTGCCCCCACGATGGCCAGCGCGTCTTACACCGCGTCCGACCATCACAGAGTCCATCCTCTGCTTACAGTATTACACTGTTTATTCCTTGTTAGCGAGTCCGGGCAAGAAGGATTTGGTGTTGCTGCCGGTCCCAGTGCTTCGTTCTTCACCAACTTCGGGGCTAAGACTTATTCTCTGGGTTAGGTTTGAAGTGCCGACTGGCGGAGACGACACTTCGGGGTTGTCCGCTCCCTTGGCCAGATCTGTACGTCGGCGACCGAGACTACCAACCGACACTGCTATCTGTCCCCATGGTGACCAGACAAGACACGTCCGATCACCTCAGAGTCTCGTTCCGAACTGAAATAAATATTGAGAATCTCTTATGATGCGTGTCATGTATATAGAGTCCCCATTGGTTCGTTCGATCATGTTTTTTAGGAAAATTCTATTTCTTCGGAATAAACCATGCTGCGATGCCTCCCATGTCCACACCAACAACTAAAATAGTACGACCGGGTTCGTGAGATGTTCTGATCCTAAGCTACATCTCTCGTGGGCCATTTCCAACATTTTCAAAGACTCATATTTGACTATTTATAAAAATCTCAAAACATGCTTGAAGTCAACTAAACTAATCAACAGTTGTAAAAATAATTGGACAATTACTTAACTTTAAACATTATTTCAATGTATCAAGAATGTAATTAAAAATACCATTGTAATGTTAACTAGAAACCTAATGATAGATATGAAAGGCGTTTTATGACGTCATGTTTCAAAGAATTAAAATTTGTTATCAATATATATATATATATATATATATATATATATATATATATATATATATATATATATATATATACATATATATCTATATATATATATATATATATATATATATATATATATATATATATATATATATATATATATATATATATATATATATATATATATATGAATAGATGAATCGCGTCCGTATCTTGAAAACTATTTATCCCACAGCTTTGGGGAAAGAAATTGTACTAAAAATGATAATGAGAAATTCACCAAAAATATTTTTAAGCTTCTAAAATGACCGCAAGAGGGCGTGACGAGCTAAACATTTTTAAAAATAATTTTTTTTGTGTATTTTCAAGGGTTAACCGAGTAAGAAAAATTCTCAGTTATAATTAGCAAACTGTCTCCTACAACTTTGTTTTATGACATTTTGTCGTAACTTCGCGAATAAAGAAGTGGGGGGGGGGGGGGGGGGATTACCTATTTAGATAAAAAGTCGTCTAATGTCCGTTTGCCTAAACCGATTTTCCTCAATTTGGATTCATTTAAAAGGCAATTGCTGGGACAATCAGATAATCTGGGAGATAAATTATTTAGTTTATAAATGAAACCGCGAGGTGGCATTACATTCAACAATAGTTTTTTTGAAGTTTTGTTCAGTTTTTTCAAATGGAATGGTACAGCTTTTATTACATGACTAGAAAGGTAATTTAAAGAGGAATCATCCAGTGGAAACCCGAAATCGATATCTCTGACATGTCAAGAGGTATTTCGATTTTTCTGAAAAAATCAGTTTTAATTTTTACCATAATAGTAAGTTAAAAATTGGCCTTAATATTTAGGTTGCAATCGCAACCGCAACAATTTTATTTAAAAAATAAAATTATCTATTCACTATCAATCATCATAAATGTTTTAATCCTGACCTTGATAATATTTTCTAATTTAATTACATAAGCGGAAAAAATGCCTTTCCCCAATTGTTGCATTTTCTCTTTTGTGATGCTTAAATACTACTTGACAGAATATTGAAATCAGTCATTAATAAATATACCTACTCTTTCTTTTAAACTAAATGAATGGATGAATGAAATTATGCGTTTTCGGGTTCCCAAATAAACGCATGCAATCCTTAGGTACATTACACAAAGAATGTAAGAAGGGAACCATGGAAACAAACAAAAACAGTCAAATTAACTTGTCAGTTTTGAAATGCATTACATTTTCAACATTGCATTTATTGATTATTAATAATTATTATAATAATATCTAACAATGCCTTTTACGAATAACGAGGCGTATGACATGTTGGCGGTGTATTTCCAATGTTTTGAAAATGCATGTATTGCAGAGCGGCAATATGCAAGTCAATATCTAGAAAGAAGGCATTACATTAGAAGCTGTTTACACGTCTAGAAATACGCTTACGTAACAGGAATTGTGCATCCAGATCCAGTAACCCTTGAAAATACACAAAAAAAATTATTTTTAAAAATGTTTAGCTCGTCACACCCTCTTGCGGTCGTTTTAGAAGCTAAAAAAATATTTTTGGTGAATTTCTCATGATCATTTTTAGTACAGTTTTTTTCCCCAAAGCTGTGGGATAAATAGTTTTCAAGATACGGCCGCGATCCATCCTTAATGGGACACGTGGTATATATATATATATATATATATATATATATATATATATATATATATATATATATATATATATATATATATATATATATATATATATATTGATAACAGTTTTAATTCTTTGAAACATGACGTCATAAAACGCCCTTCATATCTATCATTAGGTTTCTAGTTAACATTATAATAGTATTTTTAATTACATTCTTGATACATTGAAATAATGTTTAAAGTTAAGTAATTGTCCAATTAGTTTTACAACTGTTGATTAGTTTAGTTGACTTCAAGCATGTTTTGAGATTTTTTTAAATAGTCAAATATGAGTCTTTGAAAATGTTGGAAATGGCCTACGAGAAATGTAGCTTAGGATCAGAACATCTCACGAACCCGGTCGTACTATTTTAGTTGTTGGTGTGGACATGGGAGGCATCGCAGCATGGTTTACTCCGCAGAAATAGAATTTTCCTAAAAAAACATGATCGAACGAACCAATGCGGACTCTATATACATGACACGCATCATAAGAGATTCTCAATATTTATTTGACAGGATGTAAACTGTAATTTTTGGATGCGATTAAGTTGACCGAAATTCATATTCAAATATTTCTTAAATAAACATTTCTAATAAAGATGATATCATGATGAAAACTATAAATACATTATCAGAGAACTCTTCGAAACACTGCCATATACCCAGAATGCGGCAAAAAGGGTGCCTCGATTTTTGACGACAATAAAAAACTATCTAAATAAATTTCAGCAAATAACCTTTTATTATTGTCGATGCATCAATTCTTATATTGGAACCTCCGGTGTGAAACACTAAACTCGAAGAGATTTACCACTAAACACCAAATCACTTTTTAAACTTCTTGATGCACGTTTCGATAAACGCGTTAACATCATTAGAAGATGGTTTAATCTATAAGTTAAATCATCTCATGATGCTGACATGGCTATAGATTAATCTATAGATTAAATCCTCTACTAATGATGCTAACATAGTTAGTAAAACGTGCATCCAGAAGTTTAAAAAAGTGAATTGGTGTTTAGTGGAAAATCTCTTCGAGTTTATTGTCGATGCAATTTTTAAGCCGTTCTCGAAACTTCGCCATTGCTCTGCGGACCAAAGCTTGTAGAATCAAGGCAATTTCCTGGCGTTATTGGAGTGTGAACGTATGGTGTGGTGTTTTGGAAGACAAAATTATTGGTCCCTTTATTTTTAATGGACATTTGAATAGTGAAACATATTTAAATTTTTTACAAAATGGACTGCCAGAACTAATGGAAGATGTTTCGTTGGAAACAAGAAGACAAATGTGGTACCAGCATGATGGATGCCCTACCTACTTCTCGTAGGTGGTTCGAAACTTCTGGGATGCTTCGTTTCCAAATCGTTGGATAGGACGGGGTAGTTTATTTTCGTGGCCGGGGCGCTAATATATATATATATATATATATATATATATATATATATATATATATATTATATATATATATATATATATATATATATTTATATATATATATATATATATATATATATATATATATATATATATATGTATATATATATATATATATATATATATATATATATATATATATATATATATATATATATATATATTATACCATATTTATTAAGATAAAATTGTTGTTATATTTTTGCAAACATTGTTAATGCTGTTTTTTAAACATTACCATTTAACACATTTGTTTTAAGAAACCCCAAAAAAGTAAATAATATTAATAACAAAATCATCTAACAATCTTTAGCTTGGTCCTCGTTTCAAATTCATGAAAATGTTTTCATTAAAAAATATGCTTGAAAATGTTTGTTGAACTTTTTTTATGAAAATATATGGATTACAAAATAAATCATGAAACTTTCACTAAATTCAAAACGCACGTTAGCATCACGAGGAAATAATTCAATCTCTCGAAGATGCTAATATGGTTAGCGAAAGGAGCGTCGAGAAATTAGAAACAAGTGATTTGGTGTTTTGTTGTAAATATGTTTGAATTTAGTGTTTCACACCATATATATATATATATATATATATATATATATATATATATATATATATATATATATATATATATATATATATATATATATATGTAGATAATATTCTAACAGAAACTGAATAGAACATGTGTAATACTAAGGTGTAACAAAAGTCTCTGCGTTTCTGAGGTACTTAATTATTCACTGTTTATAGTTATTAACTCTTTGGCACCATTCCATTGCCTTGCAAAAACCAGTTTACGGTAGTGTGGGACATTCCTAATTCTTCTGAAAGTTTTTTAGTGTTTGTTCTAGGATCTGCAGTCATAGCTGTTCTTAAAACGTCGCTCAGTCTTAAAATTCAGGTCAAATTTAATAAAAATAATAATTAGTATAAAGAATTATACGCCAGTTTTACTGAAGCACATTTTCCTACGAGATTCGGGAAAATCCTTTTCTTTTCCAATATTATAATTACTAATATTGATGAGTACTAATGTTCATATTTTTTATATTATAATAATTTGGCTCTACGATATTACAGAGTGGGATGATAGATATCCTCTATTACAAAAAGGTTGGATTGAGTTCAAACAGCACAGGATGCGTTGCTAAGTACCAAATCAATAATTCGTTTATTATGACTCGGTATTGTATTATTGTATTATTGGGTAAGACTGAAGAAACTGATAAATTGCAAACATGGATGAACGACACCATCAGAAATAGAATTCAAGAGGCTAAAATTTTTCAAGTTATAGTTGACAACCAACAGCATATTTTTGTCAGCTTTCTAGTCAAGAGATTCCATCGATTTGATAGGTACACATTCACAGCCTGATTTTGTGGCATATCGACAACAAACAAATATAACTATCTAGAGGTCATGGTAATTTTTCTATTGACTATCTTGATTGAATGATTCTTTTTCACCCTGACCGCAGATCAACTCAACTCAAACACTAAGATTGCTATCATAACATATTATAATATAGTTTTCCGTTCAAAATTCCTCATTTCTAATACTGTTCTGAAACTATATTTCTGTCAGAACCACAAATGAGCAGTCTTCGTCGTACATTGCCCTATTCATTTCATTGTAGTTAATGAAATCACCATACTTAGTGTTCCAACCGCACGCATTTTAGTAATAACACTTAAGATCTTTTATATTTTCAAACCCACAGTTTTTATTAGTTATTAGTTTAAATTAGAGGACACAAGCTGGGCTGCATTCCCTTTATACCTAATTCGGAGAATAATTTCATCGGAACATGTCCTCCTTTACAGATGTGATTTTAGTATTCTTTTAGTTGCTTAAGAGCTATATCAAAGTATATGTATTTTGATCGTCTCGACAATCATCCTTACATTATCAGCATAATTTATTGGTAATTTTATTGGTCAGATTTTTAGAATGGATGGAATAATCTCTGGTAGAACACATCATACTAGTTTTACATTTTTTTTGCGTTTTTTTTACTTAATTATAAATAAAGGGTCACTCCTCAGAAGTTTAACCAGATTTCAACTTTTTACTCCGAGAAATAAACATTCCTTCAGTATTAAAATGATTCCACTGCGAAATATTTAGTCGAGGGTTTTTATTTAACAAAAACGTTAAAATGAGTAAAATAAGTTGGGAAATTAGAGCAATTTTAAGTCATTATTTCAAAAAAACTTCAAAGTGACTAACGTCGTAACTAACGCCACTCGTGAGATTTGCGAAGTAGAAGAGGAGGGTGCCGTATTAATCGGCACTGCTCAGCTCTGGTTTAAAAACTTCCGGGTCCGAGTTTCGGAAATGAGTCTTGAATATAGGGGAAGATCAGGTCGTCTACAGACTCTTGATGCTCACGTTTTAAGAGCATTGCACTGGGAAAGGCTATTTTGAAAAAGGTGAAATAAATCTGACGGAATAAAAACAATTTTATACTTTATGGGATCAGAACCAATGATTTTCTAATATGAGTCGTAATCACCCTAATACCTCATATAATAGACTGTTCTGAAATTTACATATTTTATATAAAAGAATCCACATCTTACCAGAAATCTTAGAACAATTAATGATGATTGTTCATTGGCCACTATTTTGAGAAGTTAATCATTTATAAGATTTAATATAAATGTAGAATCAAGATACGTGAAAGGGTCAAGAATATGTATATCAGAGCTTCTTGAAATAGCCTCAGCTCAACATGATTATTCGTTAAGCAATCAGCTATCAGGAAAATTAATATACATAAAATATCTTAAATAAAAAAATATTCAATCGATAGACCTAAAAACGTACAAGGATATACACATACACAATATAAAAAAAACTGAATTTCTTCCCATAATACGATAAATAACTAGGTATATTTAATACTGATTGAAATAAAAGTATAAAAACAATTAAAAAAAGTAATATAATATATGATGTAATATATAATAAAAATGAATTTTGAACAAATCAAAAATATGTAACCAGGCCAGCCAAAGACTCACTTTAAATATTATTATTAAAATACTTACCATATACTTCAGTTTTTTCGTCAATTCTTTTCTTTTCATCAAATATTTTTCCCCAACCTATAGTGAAAATGATACGTAAAAAATAATTCACATCAAAGAAAACGTATAAAAGTAGTAACGCCGTTATTAAAACTGAATATAAGAGCAGCACATCTTCCATTGTATTGATATTTTTAAACAAATATCTGACAATTATTACAGTGAAAATAATTTTTGTTGATCGAAAATGGGACTTGCTATTTGCGGTTTAGCGAGTGATTCGCTCGAACAGACTGCTGTACGGACGTTTCAATGGCGAGGCAAACGTTATAACAGTACTTTGAACTAGCGTGGGTCATAAAAATGCAAGTGTGCATACCTTTAAAATAAAAAGCTTCAATGTTTATAGAATCGCCATCATTTGTTAAAGAAAATATGATAGTTAATTACTATAATCTAAATAAAGCCTACTACAGGGTGTCCCAAAAGAAAGCTTCTTTTTGATATAGCGATATAAATAAGAGATGTGTTCATCAAAAAAAACCTTTATTAATTATTGAAATAAACATTTTAGAGAATTACTTTTAAAAAATAATGTCATCCAAATGCAAACCTTCACGCTCACGCCAATCATCTAAATGAACAGCAAAATTCTTTAGGACGGCTCGGCACATAATCTCTGAAATGGCTGCCATTTCGTGTCGGATATGTTCTTTTAACTGCACCAAAGAACCACCAAAGTTTATTGATGTAAACTTTCGATTTTAGATGGCCCCACGAGAAAAAATCCATAGGGCTCAAATCAGGACCAATTTATGTCACCTCTCCTGGAGATCAATTTGTTTGAGAAAATTTCACGAACTCGTGGCAGAGATCTATTGGAAGTATGTGACGTTGCTTCGTTCTGCTGAAACCACGTTCTTTGATTATAACCAACAAAGTTTTGCAGTATCAAAAAATTGTCCAAACTTTCCACATAACGCTCTGAATTGACGGTAACTGCGCCTATCCTACCATCTTAAAAAAAATTACAGGCCGATTATTCCTCGCGCTGACATCGCAGCTCATACAGTGATTTTAGACGAATGTAGAGATTGTTGTGTTTCGGATTTGTTGCGTTCCAGTAACGACAGTTCTGCTTATTTACATGACCGTTGTTATATAAATTTTGTAAAATTCTCGCACACACAACGCATGGTCTGCTCCCGAGAAACGCTCCATACCGACTACATTCCTAAATGCGGGGCTATCGATTGGCATGCGCCCCGCGCCCCTCACAGTTGTTGCGTTTACATATTGATCCAAAATCATGATCCAAAATCTGCCAACCCGCATTGGACCAGGGTGGCAGATTACGGTCCATGCCTTCAACATGACAGTATAACTTCAAACACGGTCCTCATTCCCCGGAGGCCAAGGGGCAACTACCTACGGCAGCGGGAAGATCTGCCCTAAGGCAGAGAGTGCTAAGAATCACCGGGTTAGATCAGGCTGCCATTGGAATTTTGACATAGCTAAGCTTAACATACGGACAATGAAAACGGAGACCCGACTGCAAGAACTGTTAATCGAACTTGACAATATACATTGGGATGTTATTGGGCTCTGTGAAACACGAAGAAAGGGCGAAAAGTTAATCAAGTTAGAACCAACCGGTCACGTACTCTACACCCGAGGTACGGAGAATGGACGATGTGGTGGATTTGGATTCCTCATCAATCGAAAGCTGAAAGACAGTGTAGTCAAATTTGAAAGTATATCCGACATATTAGCCCAATGTGTCATTCAGCTGAGTAAAAAGTTTAAGCTTTAAATCGTCCAAGCTTATGCACCAAATATAAGTCCAACTATAAGCTACAGAGATGAAGAAATTGGGAAATTTTATGATGATGTGGCCCAACTTTTAGACAAAGAGAAGTGTAGGTATAAAATCCTGATGGGCGACTTTAATGCCAGAATCGGAAAAGCAAGAACTGGTGAAAATGCAACTGGCCCATATGGAAATGGTGAGCGGGACAATAGAGGTGACATGCTGGTTGACTTTGCTGAAGGACAACAACTCTATATTATGAATTCGTTTTATAAGAAAAAGATCAACAGAAAATGGAATTGTCCAAAGTGCAGCTGCATTCATAAGTGAAATTGATTGCATCATATCAAACGATAAAGCAATATTTTGCAATTGTACTGTCCTTAACCATGTTAATGTGGGAAGTGACCACCGAATGGTACGAGCAAAGATTAAGATAAACTGCCGAAAAGATCGCAAAAGAATGATAAGATCAAGAAGGGGCAAAGTGGATTCTGGGAAGCTGCTGGAGAGGGGCAGAGGTTTTGAAATTGCTTTGTCAAATCGTTTTGCTGTGTTACAGGACCCGGAGGAAATGGAAATTACAGATCAATATGAAGAAATCGCCAACAATGTGCTTAAAACGGCAGCTTCAATAGCACCAGAAGATAAATGTTTCAAAGATTCAAAAATTTCCAATAAGACCATTAATTTAATGAAAAAACGCCGGACGAACAAGAATACAGACAGTCCTTTTAGCAGAGTCGAGTACGTTGAGCTTTGTAAAACTATAAGAAAGCGTATTCGAGAGGAAACGTGCCAATACAACATGCAGCTTGTGCAAAAGACTCTGGAAGAAAACAGGGGAATTAACAAAGCTAAGCAAAGGCTAAGAAAGAAAAGGAAACGAATGTTTTCCTTAATGCGTGAGGATGGTATAATATGCAGGGAACGGACAGAAATGTTAGAGGTTGTCCAAAGATTTTATTCAGGGTTGTATGAGGACCAGAATCAAGCAAGAATAGCAATGCCCACTGAAAAACAAGTGCCGGATATCCTGGTAGAGGAAGTGACAAAGGCTATAGACTCGATGAAAAATGGCAAGGCTTCAGGAAAGGATAGTATAACTGTGGAGATGTTAAAAGCTGGTGGTCGGACTTTACATAAAACACTAGCAAAATTATACTCAAAATGTCTCAAACAACAAGAAGTACCCCGCTTATGGAAAAATGCAGAAGTGATTCTTTTACATAAGAAAGGAGCACGGGAAGAACTACCGTCCAATAAGCCTCCTATCAGTGGTGTACAAAGTTTTCACCAAGATAATATCCAAAAGAATACTAAGAAAACTTAATGACACACAACAAAGGGAGCAAGCAGGATTCAGAAGTGGATTCAGTACAATGGATCATATCCAGGTTCTACAGCAGGTCATAGAAAGACACAACGAATACACTATGCCACTGTGCTTGGCTTTCATCGATTACGAAAAGGCAGTTGATTCAATCTCAAAGCGGGCCATAATGGATGCACAGTTAATCAAGGTGTAGAGAAAGCCTATGTAAATCTACTAGGATCGATATATGATGAAGCTACAGCGACAGTCCATCTTGACGATCTTGAGGTTGGAATAAATGTAGTGAATTGTGGATCACTATATATATCTTGGGCAGACGGTTTCAATAGAAGGGGATACCGTCCGGGAGGTGGAGCGACGCGTTAAATGTGGCTGGCAGGCATTTGGCAGGCTCAACATAGTGTTTAAGAGCAAAATACGACTTTGCCTGAAAAGAAAAGTCTTTGATTAGTGTGTCCTGCCCGTTATGACATACGGAAGTAAGACCTGGACACTCACATCACAGTCAGTTCAAAAACTTCGAGTAGCACAGAGGGGAATGGAAAGATGTATGCTTGGTATTACTAGATGGGATAGAAAGGGAAGGCCATGTGGGAAGTGGGAAGGCATAGTGGGAAGGCCATGTGACGAGGCGATGGGACGAAAGATAAACGAGGGCGGTCCTGGACTGGATACCGCTTGATCGCAAACGTCCACGGAGAAGACATTTTTAAAAATAATTTTTTTTGTGTATTTTCAAGTGTTAACCTAGTACGAAAAATTCTCAGTTATAATTAGCAAACTGTCTCCTACAACCTTGTTTTATGACATTTTGTCGTAATTTCACGAATAGAGGGGGGGGGGGGGGGGGAGAGTTTTACCTATTGAGATAAAAAGTCGTCTAATGTCCTTAGCCTTAACCGATTTTCCTCAATTTGGATTCATTTAAAAGGCAATTACTGGGACAATCAGATAATCTGGGAGATAAATTATTTAGTTTATATATGAAACCGCGAGGTGGCGTTACATTCAACAATAGTTTTTTTGAAGTTTTGTTCAGTTTTTTCAAATGGAATGGTACAGCTTTTACTACATGGCAAGAAAGGTAATTTAAAGATGAATCGTCCAGTGAAAACCCGAAATCGATATCTCTGACATGTCAAGAGATATTTCGATTTTTCTGAAAAAAATCAGTTAGTTTTAATTTTTACCGTAATATTACGTTAAAAATTTGTCTTAATATTTAGGTCGCAATCGCAACCGCGACAATTTTATTTAAAAAATAAAATTATCTATTCAGTATCAATCATCATAAATGTTCTAATTCTGACCTTGATAATATTTTCTAATTTAATTACATAAGCGGAAAAAATGCCTTTCCCCAATTGTTGCATTTTCTCTTTTGTGATGCTTAAATACTACTTGACAGAATATTGAAATCAGTCATTAATAAATATACCTACTCTTTCTTTTAAACTAAATGAATGGATGAATGAAATTATGAGTTTTCGGGTTTCCAAATAAACGCATGCAATCTTTAGGTACATTACACAAAAAGTGTAAGAAGGGAACCATGGAAACAAACAAAAACAGTCAAATTAACTTGTCAGTTTTGAAATGCATTACATTTTCAACATTACATTTATTGATTATTAATAATTATTATAATAATATCTAACAATGCCTTTTACGAATAACGAGGCCTATGACATGTTAGCGGTGTATTTCCAATGTTTTGAAAATGCTTGTATTGCAGAGCGGCAATATGCAAGTCAATATCCCGAAAGAAGGCATTATTCGAAGAAGGTGTTTACACGTCTAGCAAGACGCTTACGAGAAACAGGAATTGTGCTGGATCTGGATAGATCCAGTCCGCACCAGGTTACGTTCGATTCGTAATGGAGATAATGTCGTAAATGTTCTGGCTTATGTTGAAACCAACCCCCATTTAAGTATCAGACAAATATCTGAAGAATTAGGTGTTAGCAAGACATCCGTTCATCGAATCTTAAGAGATAACAAGCTGCACCCCTATCATGTTGTCTTACACCAAGCCCTTTTGGATAACGATTTCGACAGACGGTTAGACTATTGTCACTGGTTAAAAAATATGTGTAGTGGAAATAAACAATTCTTAAAACGCATACTATGGACTGATGAAGCTACTTCTAGTAGTGATGGAGGCGTTAACTTACATAATATGCACTACTGGGCAGTTGCTAATCCACACTGGATGTTAGAAATCAACCACCAAAATAGATGGAGTGTGAACGTATATAGCAACGTTATATGCAATATGGCATTTAATTTTTTTATAAAAATTTACTTTAGTTTCATGGATTTTGACAAATTGTATACTTTCAAATTAAGTATTTTAAAATGTTGTAGTACTGAATTAATTAATCCCTCCATCAAAATAAACCCTCTAGAGCTGGCTTCACAGGAATACAAATTTGCGTTGTGTGAGCTGTATGTGGTGTGCCTGCGCGGCAATGTAGACGCCCTGACACACAAATATTGTCGCCGCACACGAACCATCTGTTGTCCACCAGATAAATCAAACACATTTTTCCAGTAAATTCAACATACCATCATTGGAAAAATGGAAAAATTTTATTGGTGTGGACCCAGCTTAGTAAGTATATATATTTACCAGTGGCGGCTCGTGAGGTAGGGTATTGGAGCGCTGCCCATCCAGCATTTATCACAGTAAACAATTTTTCAGAGCAAAACACCATATTTTATTTCCGTTCAGTTTCCTTCCTTTAACTCATTTTCCTGGTTCACCTCTAGTATAGGGTTTCAATAGCACGAAAAGTAAAAAGGAGGAAGGGTAAACCAAAAAAACTTCAGCAGCAGTATTTTCTTCTACGCCCCGTCAATTTAAAAACCCACGAGCTGCCACTGATAGTTACATCAACATATGGAACCCTTGAAATACGATTTACACCGCTTTGTACAACGTCCAATTATCTATCGCATCCACCAATTCAAAACAGTGCCATTCCAGTCGAGGTAATATCACTTATCAAACACTGCTATCTTGTAGATATGAAAATTATGAACTAGTATTTCAGGAATAGTTTATCAAAACTTTCAGATAAGGGTCGATTGACACCAACCATGTTCGTCTGTAATATACATGTCAAAAATGTTAAATAAACAATGCTATTTATAATTCTTTTATTTACCAAAAATTACAATAATGTTAAAAACAAATATTACAGATTCAAACAAAAAAAATATAAGATCCAGCAAATAATTTTTGTTTGATATATGTAATTCAAAACAAAAAAAAATAGTGAATTAACTTACAATTGTTTAATAAGGTAATACTATATAATACTTAAGTTTGTTTCCTTCCTTCGATTCTTCATATGAGCTTCGACGATTTTGGCAAAAGCCTCCCTTCCGATAAGTCTATAATTAGATGCTAAAAATCTCGCTATTGTTACATTCAAACTCTCTACACCATGCGCTAAAATGTTCAAGCCAAGTTCAATACCAGTGCCAAAATCACACTCATCTGTTGCTATTGAAGCGTTGGTCATAACGGATTGTAAATCTGACAAAAATTTTGGTCTTTGCTCTGGCAAAGCATTTTGAATGTTTGTTAACGTTTTTGTTAATTCCTTATTGGTGATACCTAAGTTACGGTATCCCGTTTGAGTTCTACAAAAAAAAGCATTGTATTTATAAAACAGAAAATATAATAACTAGTACAAAATAAGTTTTAAAACTGCCAAGTCTTTAGCTTCATTTTAGCTTCATCACATAACTCAATAAGTTCGTAGGATGATACATAGATGGCGCCACAATTGACATATCCATATGATTTTTAGGAAGTACTAACTTTCAAATGATACATGTTAAAATCTCATGACAATCTGAGGTTTAGTTCACAAATTAGAGTTGTTCTGGTGACGCTACTCTTGTAATTTTGAAAACAATGGAAATATCTGAGTTTCGTGTATTAATAAAGCATTGCTTTTTAATGGGAAAAAAATACTGTCAAACAAAGCAACAGTTTGACAAGTGTTATTCGGACTCTGGTCGATTGGGACAAATGGTAGAGAAGTGGTTAGCTGATTTTAAATGCAGCTGATGCTGAACGCTCTGGTCACTGGAATTCGGCGGTTATTCCAGAAAACAAAAACAGTCCACAAAATAGTTTTGGTCGATCGTAAATTAAAGTTACGTGAGATAGCTGACATTTTAAAGATATCAGAAGGTAGTGTATTCACCATTTTGCATGAACATTTGTCCATGAGAAAGCTCTGTTCAAAGCGGATACGGCGTTTGTTCACAGTCGATCAAAAACTACACAGTCAAATCGGCAGTCAGCTGAGTAGACAGCAACAGGCGAAAGCCGCCGAAACACGCAAATGTGAGCAGGTAAGGTTTTGGCATCCGTATTTTGGGATGCGCAAGGTACTTTATTCATTGATTTCCTTGACAACAATAAAAAAAAAACAAAATATCCTCACATATCTAATTCGCGATTTGTGAGGTATTAGTTAATGGGCTGTCTTCCTTTGAAAGAACTGCTTGGATTTTATGTAGAGAAATTACATGTTTTTCAGAGAATGGAACATAACACGATTTAGAAGTTGTCAGGGACGTCCTGGGTAAGCGTTCATAATAAATCAATCTGAGGGTTAAGAAAGGGGCCAAATTATCTACAGAAATTTGCTTAGGAGCCTTAAGAATAAGGATTTTTTAACTTTAACTTTAAGCAGTGTATTAAATAAATTGAGCCGGCCGCGGTGGTCTGGTGGGTTAGTGTTAGTCGCCTCGTCTGGCAATCCAAAGGTAGCTGGTTCGATTCCAGCGCTTGGATGGGTGTGGAAGTAAGTGTCTTAGTTCCAACCCTACACACACACACACACTTATATACACTCACATATACACACACACACACACATACGTCCACACATATCCACACTTAAATGTCTGTGATTGTTTCTAGACAAGAGTGTAAAATCTGTCAATGAATTACTCCTGAAGTGTTCTACGTTGATCACTCGCCAGTCGGTAGGCTTCATAGACTTATGGGTAGGCACATAACCAAGGGTTTATAGCCTGAGGGGGTGCTGGCCTGTTAAAGATTTCGAGCTATCAATGTAAGATGTTTGAAAGAGCAATACCCAGGAGGGTGTGTTTAATTTCAATTTTGGATGTACAGAGACTCAGAGTAGGACTTTCAAAGACCAAAGCTCTTATGTCATTATCAACTTGACCAAAACATTATGCATACTGAACAGAAAAGAACAAACTATCGCAGACCAATTCTGACATGAACATTTTATTGATGCAATGCCATATGCAGAACATAGTTTTCTGCATCTGTAGTTCTTTTATCTTAATGGGAATCTTAAAGTAAATAACAAAAATGAGTATTTTGAAGCATGACATCAAAAAGCCACAATATTAATTAATAGAATATTTCGATTGAATTATGGATACATTCAGTAAAATTTTAACTAAACCATTTTTGGGGAAAGGATCTTTTGGACCACCCAATATTTATTTGGTTTATTATTATTCCTATATGTATGTATTAATTAATAATTAACAATTTCCTTACTTTTTGTCATAAGGGACAACAATACCCATTTTACTAAAGCTTCTAGTAACAATTTTTCTGTCTCTGTTTATAATTTTCTGGGACTTTTCAGATAAATCTAACTTTAATTCTTCAGCTCTCTTTTTAATAATACCTTGAAATTTAATAATCTGCATCTTTTTAAATGGATCACCTGTTCTTTTTAAGTCATCTAAATATAAACTAGAAATTAGAGTTATAAAATATTTAATGAGTATTGACATATTTCAATATATACCTAACAGCTGCAAATATATTATCTCCAACTACTTGTAATATTCCATCATTTTTAGCACAATTACATGCTAAAAAAACAGGTAAATTATCTGATGAATCTCTAAAATATCCTATATGAAATCCTGCTTTATCACCCTTTATAACTGTTTGTAATTCAGGAGGATCATAGAAATATCTCCAATGAATTAAATATTTATCATCAGATGGTTCAACTATATCATAAAATTTTCCTGCTAAGACATCAAAGGCTCCAACTAAAATAAGTCCTACATCTTTTAATGCATCTTGTGGTGCATTTGGTTTCAAAGTTTTACAAAAATCCCAAAATGCATAAAAATCTGGTGGCATTTCAACAAGAAATTTTCTCTTTATAAAATCTTTTGGATCAAATTGCTTGGGGGTCCTTGTATTTGACATTTTTTTTTCTGCTGCAATTGTATCAGTGTTTGTATCATTTTGATAAAATGCATTATTGATTTTATCTGTATTTATATTCAACTGTTCAAGTTTCTTTGCCTTTTCAATATTATCCAATTTGTCTGTATCTTTCTTACCAGTGATTTCCGTATCTTCATTATCAGTGATTTCTGTATCTTCATTATCAGTGATTTCTGTATCTCTATAATTACTGATTTCTGTACCTTTATTATTAATGATTTCTGTATCTTTATTAACATTAGAATCTGTTTTAATTCTCTTAGGATTATTTTCAAGATCGGTTGTAATATGTTTCTGAACATTGAAATAATACATTTATAATACACAAATAGAAAATTATTTTACTTTTACCTTTAAAGGTGGATGTTTATACTTTGCTTGGTGAAATGGATTTTTTTGGTAACATTTTGTACCATATTTACAGGCGATTCTGTGGTCATCGACATACTTTTGTCTATCATCGCAAAATTTCTGGGTATCTGCCATTAAAACGTTCATTAATATTATTGTTTGATAGGGGTCTGTCTGTATTTTAAAAGAGAAAATGACAAATAATTTATCAAAGTAAATTCTCTTCTTTCTTAGTTTTGAAAAAACTGTCTATCAAAACGAAGAAGAACAATTTTTAGTATACATAGAACTATTTATACTTACTTTTGTATAGGTAGTTGCCTATATATATATTTTAAACATTTTAAAATATTGATATATATATATATTTATATTAAAAATGTCTTTATGTACATAAAAGCATATTCTATTCTATTCTATTTTATTTAACTAAGAAGAAAAATACGTGGTTATAAAAAATATTTACGAATCAACATGCTTAATCAGCAATTATAGTTTTTTTTAACCATTAGCAATTGCGAAAGCCAGAGAAATTTTTGTCTTGTAATTAAATGAATTCAATTTGGGAAGATTTAGTTGATAACAAGTATACGGTGTGATGGTAGTGAGTTATTATGGTTTAGTCGATCATGTTCAAACTTGTCGACTTAAAAAACCCTAAAATATTTTGAGTGTTAGCAAATTAACTAAAAGGTGGATTTTTATAGATTGTCACAAGAGTTAATAGGTAATGCTTATCAATTTTATTATTGATGTATTGGGCTTTAATTTAATTTGCATTATAATACATATTTTTCATTGTTTTAATTGTTTTTCGATTATTAGGTAGCTTTTTATTATGTTGGGTATTAATGTAAAAAAAAACGAGTAATTTTGGGAATGTTCTGATATTTCCCCCTTTGCAGTTCCAATTTTCTTTTGATTGTACATGCGTTATCAACAGCAACTATGGAAGGAATTGAAACCTGTCTATAGTGTACCTTTAGTGTAATACGAAAATATATGCTACTCGAAAGTTTGAAAACATTATGTTAATTGACATTAAGTGAAGGTAATAATACGCATACAATTATTTACTATAATATTATTAGTAATATATAAT
Organism: Cosmopolites sordidus; assembly: GCA_031761425.1. NCBI lineage: Eukaryota > Metazoa > Arthropoda > Insecta > Coleoptera > Curculionidae > Cosmopolites > Cosmopolites sordidus. Next base: position 170,731 of record JARFXV010000202.1, on the reverse strand, counting down.
ATTACCACTAAATATTTTGTTTAACAATAGAACATTATCTCATTCCTTAAAACCAGAGTAATACATCGTTATTTTTATTTTACAAATAAAATAGTAGCTTTGTCAATATATTTATCGAAATATTCGTCATTATAACTTTTTCTATCGGTTTTATGGATCAGGGTGGTTTCTGAAGAGGGCCAGGGAATTATTGGGCGGTCAAATGATCATTAAACAAATAAACGTAGAAGGAAAATAAAAACTTTCGAAAACTAGTACAACAGAACATTTAGGCCCGTCTGAAACCGCCTATTAGTACATTGAACTTAAATGTTGGAAATAAATAAGTGAGAAAACCAATTTTGTAAAATGAAGCACTTAGGTTTCTTTTTGCATGCTGACAACCAAGAGGCGAGGATCGGCCTTGTTATAGACAATCCCACCATTTTATGGAATCTACAGGCGAAGTGACTCCTGTCTAGTTCGTTCGAAATAATGTCGATAGTATCATATAATTAAGGCGGCAATTTTGGAATTTTAATATTCTATTTATTTTTTTCTTTTCTGCTTGCTTTAGATTATTATCGTATTGGAAGAGAAAATTGCTGCTAATAATATAGGGTGATTTTTTTTTAGTGCGTCCGAACTTTAAATTGAAATTAAGCGACAACCAAAATGGATGTCTTGAAACTATTTATTTTATGTGAAATAACATTCAATTGCATTAATGTTTGAAAATGATTTTGGACAAATGTCCGCCGCGGCTTCTTCTAACAGAGCGCATTCTGTCAATCCAATTTCTGACTTTTTCCGACGATTTCCACTTTTTTAAGCAATTGGGGTTTTAAGACTGCAATTGTCCGAATAATGTTGGCTTCAAAGGCGTTAATATTTGCTGGTTTATCGGCATAAACCAAAAATTTAACATAACTCCAAAGTAAATAATCTAAAGGCGTTAAATCATATGATCTTGGTGACCAATTAACAGGTCCGTTCCTCGAAATAATTTTTTCACCGAATTGTTCCCTCAATAAAGCAATTATTGCGTTGTACCATTTCTGAATATTCTGTAATTTAATTCAAATATTTGAGATTTTAATTCACCTCTCTGATGACTTTCCACTGACCTACTGTCCAGTCTTTGTATTTCTTAATTTACAGTCAATGTCAGCGATTTGATGGTTATACGTTATCTTAACGATATATTGTAAGAGTTTATAATGTTATTTCGTATTTCGCGCTTGTAGCAAACGCTAGTTAATATTGGCAGGTTAGGTTAAGAAAAGGAGAAGAAGGTTAAGTAATTAATAGTTGTACACGCTTTAAGAATAAAATTGTTGTTTTTTTGTAAATCAGCCATTTTTTTAAATTTATGAAGTCAGACTTGCCACTTCAGATGCGAAATTTAGGAGTTAACGGAGAAAAATTGTCTGTGTTTTATTATGAAAAGTGAAAGTTAAAATTTTGAGGTTAGAGATCCACATTATTATTCGAAAAATGGCTTCTGAAAATGATTCCGCCCAAACGAAAGGTGGATTAGTGAGGAAAACTTTGAAAACTTTGTGAAGTCTACTGCTAATGATGGTGCCAGTGGAAATCCTCAATTTATGAATTTAGTAGGCACACTGTTGCAACAAAATACACGGATGTTGCAGATGCTTCAGTGTTACGATTACAAAACTTTTTTTGACTGTTTAACCTTCAATTAAGAAATTATTGTATCATTTATAATATCTCTTTTTTAAGAAACTCTTGCCTTATTACTATTATGGCTATTGCTTATGTTATTAATTATATCTGATTTTTAGTTATCAGATTTATGAGAGGTATTATGTACGCCTTTATGTGAACTTATTTTATGCAAGAAATTACGACTTTATGCTTTAAACACAATTTATTTAATATGACTAATTTATTTATATATGACTGCATTGAAGAAACGTTGGGAAGAGTGGAGGCAAGTTTTCGAAAACGGTTCTAAACGCGTGTTCATGAAAATGGACATCACTTGAATGACATTATTTTCCGTACCTAAGCACTGAAAGTAGCACATTAACAATCATTATTGTTATATTAAAAGACATTTTAATTTATTTTAATGTTACTAAAACACGTTTATTTCCCAGGCCTATCTGGCATAAGATGGATTCAATATTTCAATATAACTAGATAATTAGAAGTGATAGAAAACTGGAAAATATCTAAATGTTTTATGGATATTTTATGAAGATGTAGAAGCAGCTTATAATAGATTGAATAAACATAATATCAAGATAATAATAGGGGATGTTAATGCAAAGATAGGGAAAGAGCCTATCTATAAGCACATAACGGGAGGAGAAAGTAAATACCTGGTTAGTAATAAATATGGAAAGAGGGTTATAGAGTTTACAGAAGAAAAAGGCATAAAGATTATGAGGACTCATTTTGCAAGGAAGGACGTTTACAAAGGAACCTGGATCTCACTAGATGGGAACTATACGAAATCAAACAGACCATGTCTTGGCAGAAAAACAACACCATAAAGTAATAAAAAATGTGAGAGCATATAGAGGAGTCGACGCAATGTCAGACCACTTCCTTGTAAAAATTGATAAGGCAATAAAGAAGAAAAATAGATCACTGAAGAAAAAACGGTATAACATGGACGAACTTCAAAAAGTAGAAATTCAAAAGAGATATGAAAAAGAAATACTCCAATGTTTTAGAGAAAGTGACTTTGATTATTTTTATTTAAAAAGTACTATTCAGTGTGTACACACGTAGCAAATCACAAATCAAAACAAATATGCGCGATGCGAACGAAATACGCGTCGCGAGACATATCAAACGCTCCGTACTCTTCAAATCAGCGTTTAAAACTAATTACCGATACGCTCGATCGTAGCGAATCTACGTCCAAATCGCATGTTTTAGAATGCAGTTAAACTCCCGAATTCTAGCAACCAACAAAACATGTAACGATGAGATAAGATGACGGTGGCGTACAGTCGCTGGTTGTAAACGTCTGACCAACGATGTAAACATTGTGGCGAGAGGAGGGAATATTTATCCGCATTATTTGGTGTGATGGGTCGACAGAGGTTCTTCTACATTTGAAGGTTTTTAAATTTAATAATATCTTAAAATGAGTTAAAGGAAAGAAACCAGGCGAAAATATAATATGGTGTTTTGTGCTGAAAAAATGTTTGTTGTGATAAATGCTGGAGGGCGGCGCCCCAACGCCCTCCCTCACGAGCCGTTACTGTATGGAGAGAAGAAAGAATGTCAGTAAGTTGGAACAATTCCACCATCATACCTGTCCTAAAAACGGAGACCAAACAGATTGTAATAATTATAGAGGCATTTCTTTGTTGGATAGTTGTTATAAAATAGTAGCGATATTAATCAAAAACAGGTTAGAAGGAATGATTGATTCACAGATAAGGAAATACCAGACAAGTTTTAAGATGGGCAGAGGAACAACCGACAATATATTTTGTCATGAAAGAAGCAGTAACAACGTGTTACGAATATAAAGTTCCAGCAATTGTACAGTTTATAGATTTTAGTAAGGCATATGATTCAGTAAAGAGATCCAGTATAATAAAAACCGTGGAAGAATTTAAAGTACCCTCCTAAGTATTCAGATTGGTGCATTTAAATGACAATGGAGATTCAGCATGACAGTGGAGATAACAACAGCCAATGTAGGTGTAAAAGGAGGAACGAGATTTTCTGATCAAGGCAGGCCTTAGAAAAGGGGATCCACTATCGACACTATTATTCAAAATGGTTTTGAAAATAATTATTAGGAAGGGTCAGCTGAACAGAGATGGACACATTCTTTTCAGAAGCCATCAAATAGTGACTTATGCGGACGATATAGCAGTAATTGCGAGAAATGAGAAAGAATAAAGAAGTGAGAAAAAGGCTAGTGGAGGCAGCATACAAGTTTGGTTTAAAAATCAAGCAAAAGAAAAGCAAACTAATGCTAGTAGAAGGTACACAAGAAAAGGTCTCGAAAGTAGAAGTGGATATAGAACTAGGAAGAATAACTTTTAAAAGCGTGGAAGAATTTGTCTACTTAGGCGTAAGGATAACAAACAAGTGTGAAGAAGAGTAGACAACAGACCTGAGATTAATCAAAGCTAACAGATGTGCAGGAGCCTTGAACTATCTATTAAGATGGAAATTCATATCCAGAAATATCAAATTAAGATTGTAGTGAGATCAACGGCATTGTATGGACGTCTCACATCCGTAAGACGTGGGTACTAAACAAGAAAGAAGAAGAGAAACTGTTAAGATGGGAAGATAGAATAATCAGAACATAACTGGAGGAAAAAAGGTCGATGGCTTATATATGAAAAGAACAAATGAGGAAATTTTCTGATATTTTCAAGGTCCAAGAATAGTCAAAGTCAAATAGTAAAAGTCAAGAAGGCATACGACTGCATCGACCGAAAATCTCTGTTCAATATCCTACAAGAACAAGGACTCGACCCCAAAACACTACGTTTGATCAAGCAGACACTGACCGACACAACCTCTAAAGTGAAATTTATAGGAGAAATTTCCGAACCCTTCCTGATTAAAACCGGAGTACGCCAAGGAGATGGGTTATCCCCACTCCTCTTCAACCTAGTCCTGGACAAAGTCATAAGGAAATGGGAAAAACAACTGAAAAGACCTTCGCAGAAGACCTAGCCATACTTGCAGACAATGAAACAAGAGCAACCAAACAGATAAAAGTCCTCAAGGAATGTGCAGAGAAAGTCGGCCTACAAATCTTTCAAAAAACCGAAGTCTTCTGCTCAAAATTAGATTTCCAAAATTTGAACATCAAACACGGCAAGATAAATAGGGTCTCACTTCAAGTACCTGGGCGAGATCCTCGAACCCACAGGAGGAGAGAAAATAGCACAAAAGACTGGATTATAGAAGATGAAGAGGGCATACGGCAAGACACATAATATCTACAATAAGAAATGCATATCCACATACACTAAAATAAGACACTACAACACAGTAATCAAATCAGAAGTGCTATACGCAAGCGAGACATTTGCACTCCACACAAAAAGTGACATAGAAAACATATTAAAAGAAGAACGGAAAATTCTCGGCTCAAAACTAATAGAGGAAGGATACAGACTACATTCCACGAAGACCATAGAGATAATGTCTAACGTAGCGGCGGACATAAGACATCAGTAGACTCCCATCGACAAAACTCACCAACAAAATTCTTACATACATACATAAAAGAACTGGGAAAGGCACAAATGGATCCGACAAAGATTGAGGACAGAAGCACGGACAGAAACAAAATGCATATGTGGAACATCGTATCAGAGAGCGAAGTTTCAGCGAGATCGGGACAAGGTGGACGGAGGAGAGAAAGAGAATCCACGGAGAAAGGATGAAGGAGGTGTGGTAGATCAATAGGACCACTCAAAAATGAATGAGAATGCTTTGTGTGACCCAATCGGATCTGTACGTAAAGTTTTTGAAATTATTTAACATTTCTGAATGTCTATAACCTATTACATACTGAACAGCAGCTATTTTTCATTACTTTGTTTGCTTTTCCAAGACTCTCCTTTTAAAAGGGAGTTTTAAAAGCCACATTTATGCTGAAAACATCTATACATGGAAAACATGGAAAACACCATCTTTGAATATATATATATATATATATATATATATATATATATATATATATATATATATATATATATATATATATATATATATATATATATATATATATATATATATATATTATTATTATTATGTAATGACACATTTAGAGTTTCACTTAAAAAAAAAGCGTTACAATTTCTTATTTATTTGAAATTTCATAAACATGACAGCATCTTTTGAGCGTCGGCTGAAGAAACAAAAATGGGATAATGTGCTAACATTAACTTTTTTTAAGCCAAATAAATGTGTCAGCGAAACTTTTGAAATGATTCAAACCTTTTATGGCAGTGAAGCAATGAGCAAAAAAGAAAACGTTTTTAAGCAGTTTTTAAATTTTCTGATGATAGGGGGAGTATTGGGGACAATTCGTGGTGAGATTTATGAAACTGCATCGATTGCGATTTCCAAAAAAATCCATCATTTCCAGTATTCAATTAATCCACAAGAAGTTAATTTTGAATGAAAAATATTTTCAACTATAAATACACAACGTTCATTTATTTCATCAGTTATCATTTTCTTTCTGCATACTGTGTATTAATCTCATTTCTGGTTTTTTATGGGACCCTTTCGAACCACCCCAGTATGCTTTTTTATTTTGAGTATAATTCGATTTAAATGTTTTTCCCAAATATATCAGCTGATTGATGATTCAGCAAGGAAGATCATTGAGTACATAGGATAGTTAAATTTTAATTTATTTTATTTTCTGGGTTAAAAATATTTCAGCGTCAATAATATTCAAACCGTAACAATTCAAATTTACATCATATACAAAAACGCAAATGTTTGCATAATATTTTTTCTTTTTGTTTTTGGTTAGTTATAAAGTTATTTTAGGAATTTTAAGGCTCACTTCAATTTTTTGTATATTGTTGCTTTTATAAGACAATTTTCAACCAACAGGATTATTTTAATGCACTGGTAATTAGTGCAGCCGTTTATTTTCCCTTTGTAATTGGATTATTATGCAGAATTGTGACGTACATCGGTTTGAAATTAATTTGGTTAATGAACATATCCAAAAATTTGGAATATTCAAACATTTTATTTTTTTATTGATATTAAGTTTTTTTTACTCGTTTACGTAATCATCATTTTATTACCACCCTTACTGATACCAAATAAAACTCGACATCAAATGACCAATGTGCATAAAATTAATTTATTATTTTGGATTCAAAAAATTACAGTGTATCAATTGCCTTTAAAAGTAATTTAAAAATAAAAAGAACAACTTTCAATAAATCTAATAAGCAGTATTTTTTCCATGAGTCTGTATACATGGGCTTGTGGATTTCTCACCCATTCTTCACAAGCAGCATCTTTTAGTTCTCGCAATATAAGAGGTTTCGTTTATGGATGTGTGTTTTCAGAATGTCCCAAGCATGTTCAATGATATTCATATCAGTGGAATTTGCTTGCTACCCTAGGGTTATTCCCTCCTCTTCAAGAAAATTTTGTACTGCTGCTGTTCGATGAGGAGGTGCTTTGTCATCCATGAAAACAAATCCGGCCCGCATTACGCCTCGGAACACATGCACCACATGATTTAAAACTTCCTCCATGTACTCTGCACCAGTGTCTCTTCGCTCCAGGACCAGTAGAGGTGTCCGTGTACCCCTCATAATATCATCTCAAAACATCACGCTCCCATCTTCAAATAGGTTGCGTGGTTGAGCTGATTCTAGTCATGTTTGTCCACTTGGGGCACTCCAAACTAATGTTCTTCGTGAATCAGAAACTAAGTCAATTATTTTCTCATCGGATAACATCACGTTATTCCAGTTAGGAGTATGATCCATCATTTCTCGAGCCCATTGCAATCTTACATATTTTTTTGTTGAAGGGTTAGTTTGATAACACTTAAAGATCTTCTGCGATGCAAATTTACCGCTTTAAGTCTGAGTGTTATCGTTTGTAGCTCCCTTGATATTAATCCCAGACGATTGTTCGAGCTATCATTAATAACTGCCGGTCTTTTGCAGCTGTCTTCTTTGCAGCTTGTTTTCTACTACTTCTGGGGCGATCCTTTACGTCATTTGTCTCTTGGAATTTTGTATGAATTGTCGATACAGGAATTTGGTAAACACCTACAATTTCCACGATATCACTCTGATTAAAGCTCTGTTGTAACAAAGCAATTACTCTTGATCTGTTAAAATAAAATATCATGTTTTTAGGCATTTTTAAATGGATTGATTGCAAATTAAAAATAGGTCTCCAAGGCGCTATAGCCAGATGTGAGTTACGTACTTTGATTAATTTTTTGTATGCTAGACACTACGCTTATAGAAATTCATCATCAATTATGTGGAGTGTATGGACATTAAAAACGTTCGAAAATGGTGCAGAGAGTCCATGATGAACAGCGTGCCGGACGGCCATTGGTTTCGGAGGGAACTATTGCAAAAGTGAAGAGGGTAATGCTTGAAGATCGACAGATGACGATTTGAGAGCTGTGCGAATTGATCCCTGATGTTAGTAAGACTACTATTCACAAGATTTTGACAGAATATTTGTATTATTACAAGGTGTGTTCAATGTGGGTCCCCAGAATACTCAACGAAGATTACCAACGGCAACGGGTTGAACCGGCCCACGAATTCCTTGATTGCTACGCAATAGAGGGCAAGGAATTCTTGGATTCAATTGTCGCTGACGACGAAACCTGGGTATATTACACGACACTAGAGACAAAAGAACAGTCCCATCGTGGCGGCATTCAGGATCACTGAAGCCGCGAAAGTTTAAACAAACTTTGTTTCCCGGCAAAATTATGGCGATTGTGTTTTGGGATAGGAAGGGAATATTGTTGCGCGAGTTTATGTCTATCGGGACAACAATAAACGCTGATCGCTACTGTCAGACTTTGAAAAACCTTCACCATGCAATTCAAACAAATGAAGAGGCATGCTGACGAAGGGAGTTCGTTTGCATCAGGACAACACTCGTCCCTAAGCCGTCTATATAACAACCGAACTCATCAACCGATTTCGATAGGATAACGTGCAGCTCCCTACAGCCTGGATTTAGCACAAAGTGATTATTATATCTTTTCTGCGTTAAAGTCACATCTGGATGGAACGAATTTCAGGAAAGACGAGGAGTTGAAAGATGAGGACATGCGCTACCTGTGTACTGCGGTGGGAGGGTTCTATGACACGGGTATTCGAAAAATGCTACACCACATGAAAAAATGAATCGATCACAACGGGGGCTATGTAGAAAAATAGTAGAAGTCCAGTCTTTCCAACGAAGCATAATTCATTGCAAATAAATCTGATTTTCTTTGTGAAAAAAAAATTAAGATCTTATTTTAGGAACAACCCTCGTAAATAAACATTACTCATCCAATGCATATTTTTGTTTTATAAGTCTTAAAAGAGAAACTTATGGAAAATCACTGTGAACTTTCCGGGTGACCTAATATATTGAACAAGAAAATAATATAGTCAATAATATCATGTTTTAACATAACCTCTGAAATTTTATGAATAATATACTTAGAAGAGCCATATTACCCTTTTTATATTTACTGTAAATACAAAAACGCATAATTCAAATGTCAGTTAATTTGTTTAACAATTCATTGGATTTTCCATTATTTTTTTTTTTTATTAATTTATCATTAATTTATCATTAATTTAATCCAACATAACATCATGTAGTATAACAGAATACTAATCATAACAGTGGTGTAACTTCTGGTGATCATTAAATCTCAAATTTCTATGCTATTTGACGGTTAATAATCAAGGCCTCCTTTCGAAATCTAAGTTATATAAGTTAGAAGGCATCGATGTCGATTTCAAAACACAAAATCGCATAAGTAATGTTTTCTTATAATACTACTTTATTACTAAATAAAAAAATATAAGGACGATAAACCCGCTAACTTTAATTCACTAGTTAAACTTTGATTTTTCTCCTCATACACTCATTAAATATATATAAACAAAACATCTTTTTTTGTTAGTTTGTCGATGCAAAACTGTGTTCGCGGAGCAACATTCACTCCATATCATATCAGCTGAAAATGATGCTTACAAAGGGCCTTTCAATAAGAATTTTGTTTCATAGTTAATCTAGTGCACGTTTGACACTTTCTTTTGAAAAATGATTGTTATTTACCACGTGTGGCGGTTAATAATTTTTATTTAAAAAAAACACGTTTAATTTGGGAGAAAGGTAAAAAATTGTTTATTCAAAGTATGCGCCATCGTTAGCTGCACATTTTTCCAGAAATGCTCTCCCAGAAAAACCGTATATATTTTGAGGTGGTCCAGTCATTAAGCCATTTTTTGACATCTGTATAATTGTTGAAGGGTTTCATGGAAAATAAGTGGTAGTCAGAAGGAGCAAAGCTGGTGCGTACGGCGGGTGGGACCAGAGTTTCAGTGCAGAAATGGTTGGGCGTTGTCGTGCTGCAAAATTACTTTTCCGTGTATTCTAGCCTATTCTGGTTGAAATTCAATGTAGATTCAAATTGATTATTTGTTGATGTTAGCAAATGGTATTAACTGTTTCACTTGGTTTTAGAAGTTTGTGGTACATTACACCTTTATGATTCCACCAAATGCACAGCATTGTCTTCTTTCCAAAGTGAGTCTTGCGGTCGATATTAACAGTTGTTCTGGATCAACCCATGATTTTCTGGGTTTTGGGGTCTCGAAATATATGTATTTTTCGTCTCCAGTCACGATTCGATGCAAAAAGTCCTTCTTTCATGACGAGAAAGCAAAACTTCTCACACCGGTTTTCGCTTTTCCATCAGTCTGTCGTTCAGCTGAGTATTATTTGGCTCGAATCTCAACATGTCCGTGCTTGTGACTATGCACATGCATGGGTGACCCTCCAAGGGAAGGCCAGGCTTGCGTACTATAATTTTTAAAAGTTTACAATCCGTCAAGGAATCTCCTTTTAGTCACACTAATTTGAGGCTGGTTATGTCCGTATGCCTTATGAGTGGTATTCTACGCTGATCACACGCCGGTCCATAGGTTTTTTGGTTTGTACTTAAAGTTAAGTACAAACCAAGGGTTGTTAGCCCGAGGTGGGTGTTGACCATGCTTAGACTTATTGGACTTGGAGCTTACGTTAAGCTATACTACAGTCTGTTACTCTGCTCTCGAACTACTATGCTGTAACAAAAGTATTTGTGTTTTTGATGTATTTAGTTATTCATTGTTTAAAAAAGTTCTACCTGGAGGTTATTCCTCGAATTATAGGTCGTTGTTTTCGAAGACCTCAATCCTTTTTTGAGCCAGTAATTCTATTCCTCATACTATGATGAGTCAGCTTTTAAAACGTCGGCATAGAGAAACCTTGTACCACCTGATCTCTTATCTTGAAGACTCATGTCTCCTTCCCTGAACTTTTTGAACTAGAGTAGAGTAGGTGGTGATTCATATGGTACCTTTTCCATCTACTTCGTAAATCTTACCAGCGACGTCAGTCACTTGCAACCTTTTTTAAAATAATGGTTTAAAATTGTCTTAATTTCGCGACATTATAACGTTGTTAAAAACGAAGCAACGCTGAATATTTCGCAGTGGAATCACTTTAATACTGAAGAAGGAATGTTAATATGTCGGAGCAAAAAGTTGGAATTGAATTAAACCTCCGAAGAGTGAAGTATAATTATTTATTTATAAATAAAGGATGATACGCAAATAGTTTTGTTAGACCCTATTATATAAAAAATTAAAGTAAATATTTCATTTAATATAAAGGTTTTTGCTTGAGCCAGAAAATGTGAATATGATGAAGGTGTGAGAAGAAATATTTCTGTGACTTAAAATGTATGAATTTTCTTGCGTATTGTCTATTATTTCTTCTATTAATACGAACCAATCTAACCAAATATGATTTTGTAGTTTAGACATCGACTACCAGCTACTAAATTTTACACTGATATCTTGTTTAAAATTTCAGTATTGCACATTTTAAAATTCTTGCTTTTTATATGTCATTAAATGCCGAAATGTTTCCACTTAATCTTTTGATGATTTTTTTGAGCCAGTCCATTCCATTGTTTTACCCCATTCCATTCCATTTTTAGTTTAGTCCATTCCAAGTTTTCAAGTTGCCCTCGAGCCTCTATTTGTATAAAATTTGTCCCCGAAATAGGGCTTGTTATTAATAGGTTGGACGTCTTCTAGTTGACACATAATGTTTTGCGCTGGGTTAGAAGGCCTAGTCTTTGAGGAGGAGATTTCGTATTAGTGGAGAGCTCTTACCAGAAACCGGGGACTCTATAGAGATTTAAGTGCGACACGCAGGATGTTCTACTGAAATGTTCGGATCTGTTGAAATAAATGGAGGCCATAATTGAAAATTGTATAATACAACAGCTTTCATTACATGCCGACAAATCAGACTTTTAATCTCTGGAGACAAGCTACTTAATCTTTATGCAAATGGATATAGTAATTTATTTATACCGTATTCTTATTATATAGAATAGTAGATTTGGGAGAAACACTTAAGTAATTGCTCTCTAACAAAGCAAGCTGAACTACCGTTAGGTGCTTGGGAGAGGAAAAATCTGAAGAATATATATATATATATATATATATATATATATATATATATATATATATATATATATATGTGGCTCCATCTAAACGGAAGGAGAAGAATAAAAAACTAGCAACAATCTTTAATAGTCCAAATATAGTGAAGGAAATCAAGATAAAATGACGGTATTGATGGAGCTACCGTTAGGTGCTTGGGAGAGGAAAAATCTGAAGAATATATATATATATATATATATATATATATATATATATATATATATATATATATATATATATGTATATATATATATATATATATATATATATATATATATATATATATATATATATATATATATATATATATATATATATATATATATATATATATGTGGCTCCATCTAAACGGAAGGAGAAGAATAAAAAACTAGCAACAATCTTTAATAGTCCAAATATAGTGAAGGAAATCAAGATAAAATGACGGTATTGATGGAGCTACATGGAGCGATGTACATCGAAAAAATTTCCAAGAATATATTGAGAAAGAACATAATGAGATCAAAACCAAAGGAAGTAGTGTAGGGAGGGAGTGAGGATGAAGCCTCAAGAGATGGAAATCGTTGAATGGAGAGAGAGAGCGACATATAAAAAGGAGTGGGCAAGGATAACGGAACAGGCAAGAAAGCATTGATGCAATGGCGGCACTCGAACTACACTATACAATGGCGGCGCTATATAACTCGATTATAGAGGTTATGGAAACGGATGATCACCGCTTCATGTAAAAAAACATAGACCTGGAACCCCTAGGGGGAAGCAAGAGCCCTTGATGTTAAGCCATATAGAAGAAAAAAAAAATTGCAGACCTAAATAAGTTGCTTCTTGCAACCAATATATAAAACTCTCTTTTACCAGCAATTTCTGGAGAAGATTACATCCTGAGTTCTTATAGGATTGGCATGCAGGCGCTAAAAGCAAGTTCAGTGCGCAACATACGATGTATTGAAAATCATCAGAACCGCATAAAAAATAAAGCACTCGCCGAGAATGGCGATAAATTTATAAATGCATTTTAAAATAAAACGATACACTTTTGGATTAGATATAGTATGCGAGGCAATGTCAAAAGTATTTTTTTGAGTTTTATTTACTTCTCTAGTGGTTATTCATATAATATGTCATCAGTAAGGGAGTGGGAGTTATGTGTTCGCGTGAAAAATGTACAATCAGAATGGTAGAGGTGGTTAATTTAAATGTAACACCATATAAACATTAAAAAAATTATATACATTAAATTTTCAGTGACTAATAACAATTTTTATGTTTAAATTGCAAACCGTACTTATACAGGGTGTCCAATACCTTATCGAATAAATGTGTTGGCAAATATTAGTTAATAAAAAGATACAAGGTTTTGAAAGTGAGCCTAAAAAATAAAATTCGAAAAATTAGATAATTTAAAAACGGTTGAAGATATCAGGCTCAAAATCGGGGTAGTTGGGTTTTCAAAGGTACTCAATTCGAATTTAGTACTAGTTTAAGCCTAGTTCCTAGAGGGCACTTGATACCTACTTTGTGAGGAATTTACTCGCTTATATTTTTTACCTTATAAAGCTGAGAATATTTTGATTTAAAAATACAGAAGAGTCATAATTCCCACGTAAAAAAGTTACCCTTGGTCAATATCGATATCTCACGCTGTTTGTGAGATATTCGCGTTCGAATATTTCATTGCACATCTTGTCGATGGTTGAAAAATCTGCAATTAACAAAGTGTGCCTTGAAAACGAGGAAAAAAAAACTTTAAGATGTCAAAAATTTAACTGACTTTATTTAAAATAACATTTTTTTAAAATTTACTTCAAAAGGTCTTGAAAGTGTGCACCGTTTACTTTAATACACTTTCGAAGACTCTTTGTTAAGTGATGCCTCACATTTCAGAAGATATTTTTTTTATTTCTAATAACATTAGCCGCTTGTTGAATTTTTTGTAAAAGTTTGCCTCGTGTATTGATTTCATCATGGTAAAATAAAGACTTCATATGACCCCAGAAATAAAAGTCTAGGGGATCAATGTCTGGGCTACGAGGTAGCCAAGGAAACTCACCACCGCGCCCAGTCCATCGATGGGGAAAATGTTGATTCAAATGATTTCGCACTGCAACAGTAAAATGCGGTGGCGCCCCTTCTTGCATGAACTACATGTCTTGTCTTAAATTTAGGGGTATACCGCCCAAAAGGTTTGATAAATTATTTTCTCAAAACTTCACATATTGATCTCTATTCAGCCTTTGCGGAAACTCAAATGGGCCGATTAAAAAATTGTCGATAATGTCGCACCAAATGTTAATTGAAATGTCGCTTTCTTGTCTGGTAGAAGTTGCCTGGTCAGTAAACAATATTTTTTTCAGAAACATGGGGTTTTCATTTTTTTATGTAGTAGATTTTGACAAAATTTTGATCTAGCCGGCAAATCTTGTGGCAATAAATTTTGAACAGGCGAAAAATGGTAGGGAATCAATTTTTCTTTATGGAGAACTCTTGAAACGGTGGATGTGCCAATTCCTGTAGATGCCCCCAAAGGCCTAGTTCTTAGTTGAGGATTTTTCGTGATACCAACCAAAATGTCCTCTTCTTGTTCTACCGTTATACGTTTCGGGCGTCCACCAGGATTGTTGTAATAAAACGAACCTGTTTTACCTGATTGAAAATTCTTTCAAAAAGATATCTTCTTCTTCTCTTCATATCTTCTAACTGCAGCGCGACTATTGTGTAATTTACTTGTGCATAACCGCAGAGCATATCTCATAAATCACGGTTAGGAAACTGATTCAGTCTGGTCATTTTTTACGAATTATTTAATACCAACTCAAGATTGGAGAAATTTGTTTCCACCTACGTTTAATAGGAGAGATCGAAAATCATGATAGTTTTCATCAAGACGTAATAATTTGTACACAACATTCAAGGCACACTTTGTGAAATGTATATTTTTCAGTCATCGACAAGATTTGTAATGGAATATTCGAACACGAATATGTCGCAAATAGCGTGAGATATCGATATTGACCAAGGATACCTTTTTACGTGAAAAGTATGACTATTCTCTATTTGAAGTCAAAATATTTCCAGCTTTATGGGGTAAAAAAATATGAGCGAGTTAATTCCTCACAGAGTAGGTAGCAATCGCCCTCTCGGAACTAGGCTCAAGCTAGGTTTCAAATTTGGATTTGTCGCCTTTGAAAACCCAGCTATCCCGATTTTGAACCTATCTTCAACCGTTTTTAAATTATCATATTTTTTCGAAAATTTAGTTTCACTTTCAACACCCTGTATCTTGTTATCCTCCATAATACGATTTCCGATATACTTTGAGATGCGGTTTTCATCTAGTTTGCTTTCTAGATAAGTAAATTCATTTACAACTTCATTGTTGTTATCGCCGATTATCCAGTTCTGTTCCCTTTTATTAGTTCCCTTTTCCATCATCTTTGTTCTGTCTATATTTACTTTTAAATCGGCTCTTTTGCCTTTTACTTTTTTCATTCTCGGTCTCTCTTAATGGTCATTTTGATCGTGTTAATATATTAAGGACATCGGCATATCCTACTATCTGTTTTGCTTTATTTATTACTCCTTCATTTATGTTTCGCTAATAACTTTGTTTAGTACCATGTTAAATAGGAGGGGTGCCAATCCATTCCTCTGGATTGAATTTTTACTATTGCCTTAGAGTTAAACGTCGTCATCCGAGTTAATCTAACAAGCTCCGCTGCTATTCCTATTTCCTTCATGGCCTAGTATACTACTGCTCTTTGTACGCATTCGTATGCCTGTATGAAGTCTTTGAACATCTGGAATAAAATACTGCCAAATTCTGTTGTTTTCTCCATTATATGATGGACTATGGACAATTAATCAATTGTCTGACGTCCCCTTCTAAGCCTGCCTGATTCCGGAAAACAGGAATTTTAAAAATAGCTATTTCTACTGGAGCTCTCTTTTGATGGGGTAAGCGTTGGAAATGTGCATACATCACTGTCATTTTGACAAAATTTATTTAGATTCGGGTCATTAGAAGCCAATTTATCGCGTTTAAAGTGTCAGTATGTTTATACCATTGGTCGAAAAATGCACATGGAACAAAGAAGTTTTAATTAATGAAAGAAGTATATGGTGAGGATTGTTTAGCCCGTGGCTTAAAGTGGTTTAAACGATTTAAAGAAGGTCCTGGGGACATCAAGGACGACGAACATCTTGGTCCAAAAAATTCCGTGGTTACTCAAAGTTACAATGAAATTGTGCGTGAATTTATAAAAAATCATCCAAAATCTTCGTTGCGATGTATGGCATTGGAATTGAACAAGCCCAAAGAGTCAATTTATTGCATTTTGACTGATCATTTTGAACTTCGGAAGGTTTGTGCCCGCTTTGTTCAACACAAATTGACTGACGACCAAAAATTGCTTCGAATCCAACATTGCAAGGACTTGATTAAAGAGTCAAGAAAGGACGAAAACTTCAAGTACAACATTATTACTGGTGATGAGACGCGGTGTTTTTAATACCATCCAAAAACTAAGCGTCAAAGTGCCGAATGGAAGCACCCGAGCAAGCCAAATTCGAAGAAAAGCTGCCTCGAGTAGTCAAAAATCAAAACAATGTTGATTTGTTTCTACAATTCAGAAGGAAATGTGCACAAGGAGTTCATTCCACCTAGTCAAACGATCAATGCTGTATTTTATATTGGTGTTATGAAGCGTCTGTTGTCACGCATTCGTCGTGTGCGGCCACAATACCGTCAACAAAGTAGATGGCGCTTGTTGCACGATAATGCGCCATCCCATAATTCGATGTTCATTACTGATTTTTTGAGCAAAAATGGCATTTTAACCATCAATCATTCACTATACTCGCCTGATTTGGCTCCCTGCGACTTCTACATCTTCGAAAAACTTCATTTGCCGATGAAAGGACAACGTTATGTCGACATTGAAATCATTCAAAAGGCGTTGACTGCCATTCTGAATTCTGAAGGACATATCTTTGGCCGAGCTCAAAAATTCATTCGTCAACCTAATTGACCGTGCAAACCTAATTGACTGTGGCCGTGCTTTGTATTGACGCACAAGGAAATTATTTTGAATAAAAATAACCATTTTTACCGAAAAAATAAATATTTGTTTTTTTTTAAAGTCCTTTTTTCCGTGAGACACTTTTTATGGTACTAATCTTTGTCTTACTATGTTTGTTAGAACTTTATGCAGGAATGCTACGATGGTTTCACGATGGTTTGATATATGGTACTATTATATGTCTTACTATGTTTGTTGGAACATTATAAGTTATACAGGAATTCCACGATGGTTTTTGCATTTCAGTTTTTCTTCTTTCTTATCAATCGGGCATATTACCACCTGCTGTTACTCCTCAGGCACCTGCTGATTATTCCAAATATTGACTATTAATTGATGAATCGATTAAGCTAATTCTTTGCACCCAAGCTTAATTATCGCAATTAAAACATTAAAATAACAAAAATAATCGCTGGCACTATATCTAGGGCAATAGGTAGGTAAACATTGCTTACTTATTTTGCTTTCAAAAGCAGAATTAGAGCAAAACGGCAAAAATTTAAATTCAAATCTTGGCTCAACTCAAGCTGAGGTATAATCGTGGTAAAACAATAAGCTTAACTTTAATTTACCCCCATCTTTTTTATCCACAGACCCGCAGAGTGCAACGAACATAGGGTAGATTAATTTTTTTAAGACCCAATTCGTTCAAACAATAATTATTGAGCAATCATCGTAAAAGTTGGTAAAATAAAAACCCGGTAATTACATAGACAAAAATAGCTTAGACCGCATGTCGTCTATCAACATTCTGTTGCTTATGACGTTATTAATATACGACTAGCCGGTTTGAATGAAATACTAGGAATTAATTTATGTCAAAGCAATTAAAAAATGAAATGGTTGTGATAAAAATTGCTTTTTTTCACTTTCTTTCCTTATTGAAATAAATCTAATATTACATACAGTAAAAATAGCAAAAATGAAATGAATAGATTGTTCGAAAAGTTATTTTCTATATGGAAAATTAAGTTTTATTAAAACTATTATTCTAATACCTGAATAAGGATTTAGGGTGATTTTTTTCCATATGTTTATTTCGTCTTTAAATTTTGTGTTAATTAATTTTAAAAAATGATGCCAGTCAAATGTGAGTCATTAGCAGCATTGTAGTTTTGTGCCTTTTTTAACACATTTTCCGTAACATTTGTAACATCTCTGGTATTAACGCAGCAATTTCAGCATAGATGTTGTAACTGCAATTTTACTTTCTTCATCAAAAAAATATGGCCCAATGATGTTTTGAGCATGAATACCGGACTATACTGCAACTTTAATTGGATACATTGGCGTTTGAGTGTGGCGAGGATTCTCTCTTGCCTAGAAACGGGTATTCTGTTTATTCACTGGACCACTTAGATTAAAATGAGCTCCAAGTCTCATTATTAATTTTGCATGAAAATTCTCAATTTCATGGAAGTGGTTTATGATGGCATTACAGTATTCTAATGGCGTATTATTGTTCCATCTGAGTCACTGAACCCTCACATAGTCTACAATATCTAGATCTCTGTCTAATTCTTTGAGTTCAAAGTTATACCAAATCCTTCAAATTCCATTGTCATTTACAGCATCAAATATTCTTCTGAGTCCATTCTTCCTTCAAATACTGCAAGAATCTCTTTTGTTGTCTTTCTGAGGGTCCACTTATCGCAGGCATAAGTGACTACTTGTCGAACGAGTGTTTTATAGATCCTAACTTTCATGTAGTAAGTAACTTTGTTACCCTTAATAATACTATTGTTTATATTGTCTTATTCTAACAGGTCTTGAACAATTGGCATATTGGCAAAATAAGCAAGTCACTTCTCAAAAGCGGGCGTAAACTGCGGGGAGATATGCTCAATTGTGCAAACTTCCAAATTCCATCGAATTGTCGAATTCGTCAAATTCGTCGAATCGTCGTTTCTGAAGACTGCCCCAAACGAGTAATATTTTCAGTCCTTCGCAGTGTTATTGGATCTTGAATACGGCGCTTTTCCCAGTTGTTTTGATTTTTAAAAATTGCTTTAATAAACGACAAATTGTCGATTTATGAGGCGCTGGACGATTAGAATGTTTTCGCCAAAATTCTCGTTGAGTTGTAATAATTGATTTATTTCAAGTCAATTACAACAATTTCACTGTGTTCTTTAAGCGCGTGTTTCTCTATAATAAAACTTGCACGTCCGCACTATACAACAGCCAAACCCAAATTGTCACAAATATCACAACAAAAGTATGGTGCCCAAATAAAAATGTAGCGTGACACTTCCCCAACTAATAGTATTTACATTGTCCTTCTTTTTGGTATTATTGTAAACAGTTAGTTATTGTTAAATAATTGATTATTGTCATCTTTAAAAAAATATGGAAACATTTTCTTGTTGCTTGTTGTGACATCACTGGAAGCAACAATTCAAAGTACAGGAACTAGTCAGTAAATATACATGAAATGGCAAGTAAAGGACAGCCTCAAGACGTGCAGTAGAAATGTGGCTCAACAATTTGGTAAAGATACTACAGATTTTAGAAACTTGCGCGATGCTCTATATATATCAATTAACATTCCCAGATTATCTTTTGAGTTCAATATTTTACAACAATCAGGGTATGTCATATTCATACTTATATACACTCACATACACATCAGATATACATTTTTTCCTCAACTTAGCACTAGTTGGCGAAAAGGATCCTGATTGTCAATTCAGAGCCAGAAGCTCTTCAGAGCGACTTTGTTTCTAACTTTTCGTGTCAGTGTTTATCCTTTTCGATTTTTTTCGTACATTTTGATTTTTTTCGTGCATCGAAAAATTCAATCTCTTTTGCGTATAACTAACTTCATCTTATAACATCGCTCTAAAATTGTTTATTTCACTTCACTCTCACATGTTCTTTTGCCAATCTCTCATCCTTCTTTCGTCGATACTTTTATTTCCCTTCTTCTGCACTCTGTACGGGTCTACCACCATTACCTTTGTTTATTACATTTTACCATTACCATTATATTTCTCATGTGCAAAAGTTTGAAATATTTAAACATTTCACTTTTTTATTGGTATTAAGTTTTTGTTTTACTCATTTACGTAATCATCATTTTATTACAACTCTTACTGGTGCCAAATAAAACTCGACACCAAATGACCAATGTGTGTAAAATTGACTTATTATTTTGGAGTAAAAAATTCCAATATACCAATTGCTTTTAAAAGTAATTTAAAAATTCCCGGATGTGGTCAAAAACTTTCTTGGTAACACAAAGGATTCAGACTACAAACAAGTGGTGGATAGAATGCTTATTTATTTCCAAGATTAGGCTTTAAAATGAGCTTAAAAGTACACATGTTACATTCAAATCTAGAGTATTTTCCTGAGAACCTAGGAATGCTGAGCGAAGTGCAAAGAGAAAGCTTACACAGGATCTATAGGAAATGGAACGCAGGTATCAATGGAAATGCAACAAAAACATGCTGGCAGATTACTGCTGGTTACTAAAGAAAGCAGATCCAACTACACCTCACACGCGTAAAGCAAGGCAAAGAAGTTACTTAAACTAAGTTAAGACATTGATTATAAAATTGAAACCGTGGACTTACCATTCCCAATATGTTATGAGGCTTAATGTATGATACATTTTGGTCCATTTATAAAACTGTAATATAGGAGTGTTCAGATGAGTGAAAATAATAAGAAATATGCATTCCTTACATCCGATAATAGTAATCTTGCATATGAAAGTGCCTCATATTTCGCCTATTTTGATTTTGATTTTGCAAAAAAAAAACTGATGTGATTCAGAAAAAGTGACTTCAGTTCCCGAATCAGCATGCCAGAAATATAAAAGATCACTATTTAAACATTATGCAATGATGGGAAAGTTTAAATTGGCAGGTATGTTATTAATAACTAAACACGCAGCCAAAAGTTTGGTAACGTCGCGCAACAAGCTGATAAATAAAAGAGATAGAGTTATAGCTAAAAAGAGAGATTACTATGTATGACATTTCCGAATTTGAGTTTAAAAAAGTTATTTTTCTTGCCCAATTTACCTTTTTGTATAGAATGCATATTTTTTTAATTTAAATTTTCTATTTTGTAGCGGCAAAATTCTCATACATATATACAATATATTATATGCACCCACGCATATATTATATGTGCGTGGGTGCCATATCTTTTTGGTCAAACCACGTATTAATAATAACGAAGACAATTCGATACTTTTTATAAATAAATAATAATTTATTAATAATCATAAAGTTTGTTTACGTATTATAAATAAAAATTCTGAATTTCTGTAACTGTTTTAAAGTATTAGGAAAATAAAAACAATTTCCTCATTATTTTAACCCATAAGTATCGCTCGTACTTTCATAAATTACTATTTATTATTTAATTTAAAATTACTTTTTCTAAATCGTTGAAACGCCTCTCTAGATGATTTTTTATGATAAATGGTGTTTTTATTCGAATACTTTTAGCTCTTGTTTTATTTAAATCGAAAGAATGGAAGAATACACTTGTGTTATCTGTATTATGTATAAATATGTTAAACATCAAAGATGAATCACACTCAGCTGTACAAATTCCTGTATATCAGATCAACACCTAATATATTGTTAATTAACACCCTACTGATGTAATGTCTGTGATAAAGACAAAGTGTTTGTTTAACTTTCATTTTTATTAAAATACTTCCAATATTATATTTATTGAATATAGCAAAAAAATGGGGTTTTCGAAAAGTATTGTTTGGTTATGCATGAAAATGAGAAAATATATTTAAAATGGTTTATTCAGTTGACAATATATTCGTATTTACATATGTTGACCTAGGATATGCAAATTTGGTTAATTAATGGATAGATGGAATTTTGTTCAATAAAAAATGCGAAATGATACATACAATACTGTAAATGTACTAATACAAAATGTGTATTTATAGTTTTAATTGTTTTTAATTCAAAATAAACTCCTTGTGGGTCAAAGTGATCGTAATTTTTTTTGAACCACGTTGGTGGTACTCATTTGTTTACCTTCAAGGCTATAAACGCAATCTGTTAGATGTTCAAAATTCTGTAGAACCGATTCCTTTTATCGTCAGTTTTGGGAATAACCAATAGTTGCATCCACTAAAACATGCAAATATGGGGGATGGTCGAGTACCGTGATATTTTTTTAACCAATAAATGGTGTACAATAAATTTAGGCATATTAAAAGCAGCTGTTGTCATGATTGTTATGAATCTGGCAGGCGTATATCGATCATTTCGAATGCTGTTAGTCACTTTTTGAATACTTTCTGCAGTTTGAAGTGTTTTTCAAGAACCTGGCTGTGCTCACAACCATAAATAACCTGTAAAAATCAGTTTGACAGTTCTACCCAATTTAAAAGCAACAGTTTGGGTTTGGATTTTATGTAGTGCAGGCATGCAAGTTTTGTTATGTATCCACAGGGGAGAGTGGGGTAATTACGAATACTTAAGGGAGAACTGAAATAAAACAAAACCATTTTAAAGTTAGAAACGTTTTTTAATACTTAAAGTCTACTAAAATTGTTCAGTCATAAATTCTCAACCAACTTAGTTAAATTTTCAAAATAAAATCAACTTTTAACAAAAACATAACCCTTATTATCCGGGATTACCCACAACGCGTGGGGTAATCACGAACAAAGTTTATTCGGCACAAAAGTCACAGATGAATTCCTTTGATGTGCTTTCACCACTCGTATAGTTTTCGTGTGCCCATGAGCTATATTTGCAGTATTTTATCCAGTGTTCATTAGGCGGATCTTCGTGGTTTTCAGCACAAACCAAGCAATAATCATCATTCTCCTTTGTAGATTCTTTATTAACTTTCTTTTTCTTGTGCGGTATATCATCTTTAGCCTTAGTTTTCATATTACCCTCTGCAAATGCTTTGAGATTTTAACACCTTTCTTACTTTTAGTCATATTTTCAGTCTTTTCAGTTTCTTTCATCTCCTCGATATTTTTTCTTTTTTTCTTGTTCTTCTAAGACAGCTTTTATAGGAATACTAGTTACAATAGTTGAATGTTTTCAAGGCTTAAAGGCTCTTGTCTATTGGTGAAAAGAAGTGGTCAAAAAACATCTACGTAGGTGACGAATCTTGGATCTATGCGTATGAGCCCGAAAGTAAACACCAGTCAACTATATGGGCTTTCAAAATGAGCGAAACCCAACAAAAGTTGTTCACGTAAAAAACACTTCGAAACAAATGGTCGCCTGTTTTTTTGGGGTAAATTAGCATGTGACTACAATGCCACCAGATAATCGTATCAATTCTTTTATTGGAATCTTCGGCGTGAAACACTAAACTCGAAAAGATTTACGACTAAACACCAATTAACTTTTTTGAACTTCTCGACGCATGTTTTGCTAACCATGTTAGCATCATCAGGAGTTTATTTAATTTAATTTTAATTTAAAGTAGTACGGTCAATTCTGATAGATACACAACCATTTGTTTGCCAGAAGTCTTTGAATAAATAAGAAAAATTACCAGCGACGCAGGATCATTCTTCACCATGACAACGCGAGTTCTCACACATCGGACCGAATAACTCAATATTTGACCGGTCAAAACATCGAATTGATGGGCCATCTGCGGTACAGTCCTGATTTGGCACCCTATGATTTATATCCGTCCGTGAATAATAAACTACGTAGTCAACGATTTTCAATGCTAGAAGTGATTGATGCGTACATTTTGAACGCATGTTTTGGAAAAATCTCAATCGGAATGGAAAAAGTGCTATGAAAATTGGTTCAAACCTATGCAAAAGTGTATCGACCATCGTGGAGAATATTTTGACAATAATAAAACCATTTTCAGTGATAAATATTTGTTTTTATATAATATTCCTGATACATAAATAGCAATCCTCGTACAATACAACGTTCAAAAAGAGTAGTCTTAGTTTCGTTACGTTAATAGTTACGAGAAACTGGATCGGATGAATCGGGTTGATGGGCAATTATTTTCCTAGCCAAAATTATGTGAATGGTTATGCAGAAACCTGTGCATGAATGTATGACATTCAATTTTCTTTACTTGTTCTGTTCCAAAATATCCATGTAGTATTCCTTGGTGATATTTCAACCATTTAGGAGAAATTTTAATAATTCTTTTAATTTTATATTGTGCATAGTTTTCTATGACCATTTTGTGGGTCGTTTTAAATTCCGCTTCGTACGTCATCGATTAAGCTAGTTATAATCGTGTATTCTCGATAGGCAGTCATATCCATACACATGCAGTCATATCCATACACGTACATTTCAGGTCAAGCAAATGATTCCTATCAAGCTAGTCAAATGATGTTATTCACAATCTATAATAAAAGTTTCAAAACGTTGCTTACCAAAAAAAAAAAAAATTGAGTCTAGTGAGAAACTACAGGAGAAAAAATTCCAAAAAATATTTATTCGAAGCCAACTCCCTGTCTAACAATATAGCGTTCAGAATGAGTAATACGTTTTAAAAATCATTTGTCACTCAGTTTGTTTTGGGCTATAGTCACGTATTAAGCATTTCAGAAGGAGTAATGAGAATTTCAAAATAGTTTTACAGTTTTTGTTTTAGTATCTCGTTCAGTATTTATGTTCCCGCAGTTCCCGTTACACGGATATCTACGTCTCGTCAATCATCCTCTTATACTGTGAACCGATTCGTATGATTTTGTGCATACTCTCTAATATAACGTCCAGGATATTGAGTTTTTTTTCTGAGATACAAAGCTTTTTTCAGATTCTTATTAGAGCATGTGCGTAGTGGCGTGTGAGGCTATACATTTCTGAAAGAAAATTAAAGAAAGGATTTTTTGACATTAAGAAAATCAGCAATTCATTTAGGATATGATTATGTGTGAATTTTATCCGTTCCAATTGATTTATCATTAGCTATTGCTCGTATTAAAATGATATATTGTTCATATTCAACATACTATAATTTTGAAAAGATTCAAGTATTTTTTTCCACAAACAGTCAAATAAAAGTGGCATGCCTTTTAGGTTGAAAGGATTGGACATTGCGAGAACCAATTCTGATATCCAACCAACAGTATGCTCGACGTATGCATGCCTTTTTACGTTTCTGAAAATAAAATTAGAATAAAACAACAAAATGTTCAATTTTATTTTCCAGTTTTTTTACGGAGATACACAAAATTGCTTTGAAAATAAATATGGTTGGATATTGAAAATAAATATGGTTGGATACTAATTCTCATATTGAAACCTTTGGTGCGAAACATTTAAGAATATTTTCTACAAAATATTGACATAATTTGTATAAGCTCTCCACCTGCATTTCACTAACTACGTTAAGGAAGTACAAGCTAACTTATGTAAAAAACGTATTTCCAAATCTAAGATTAATAATTCGGTAATTGTGACAAAGGATATGTGGATGGAACTATGCTCAAAATTTGAAAATTATTCACCGTCTAGTTTTGTACAAAAATGATATGAAAAATGATATTTTGAACCGTTCTTATACACAGTCTCTTATGGTAGAATGATTTCCGCCATGGATTTTTCTATTTTTTTACTATTAATCTTCCAACTTTACAGAATAAAAAACATCATATGATGAAGATCAATATTTGCAGAATGTTATTATATAAATGATATCGTGTTACCGATATAATTATTTAAATAATTGGAGTCAAACTTTTTTTCAACATTCCATTATTAATAGCCATCACTCGAACAAAAGTCTAGCAACGTTGCGCAATCAGCTGAGAAAAAGTTATAACTAAAAAGAGAGATTACTATGTAGGAATTTGAGGTTAAAAAAGTTATTTTTCTTACAGAATTTACCTTTGTGTTTAGAAAGCATATTTTTTAATATAAATTTGCTATCTTGTAATGTCAGAATTCTCATACATCTCATACACAAATATACATGTAAACACAAATGTTCTGTTGGCTCATCTTTTTTATCCAACGACGTGTTAATATTAACGAAGTGAATTCATTACTTTTTATAAATAAATAATAATTTATTAATAATTATAAGGTTTGTTTTAGTATTATAAATAAAAATTGTGAATTTTTGTAACTATTTTAAGTTTTACGAAGACAAAAATGTCATCATTATTTTGACTCATTAGTATCGCTCGTATTTCCTTAATATCGAAATAGCATTGCCCTTTCTTACCGTATTAATTACTCGAAACATGTTGATTGTGATTTCGATAAAATTGAATCTTGATGAGTGAGCCTTAGTGTTTTCTGTGAAATATACACATCCGTGACTAAAGACTATTTCGGCATATTATGTGTTTTATGTTAAGAAGGGAAAACGTGTGAGACACTTATGAAAATAATTGTGTTATATCTGGCATTGATCGTATACATAATTCAAGGTATAAAATGTTGAAATTTAGAGGGGAACATTTTACGACGACTTGTTACCATAGCCGTGGAGAAAGCCAATGGTATCGTTGTACTCCATTCACATTCGGCCAATTTGAATGAAGTAATTGACAGGCAGAAGCAACAATTGATAGACATAAAGAATGTTCAATTCTTCTATTGAAACACTTGGTGTGAAACATTACATTCAAAGAGATTTGGTTAATCTCTTTGAATTTAATTAAGGATGTGTTCCACTATGATCATATCAGACCATTCGCTTTTATGATCCGACAAAAATTAATTTCATGTTTAGTATTTTTCAAAAAAAATTAATATTGGAATTTTACCAGATTTGAATTGGGTTAAAATTTCATCTCCTAATCTATAAAACAAGAATCTTCATCTATCAGATCAAAGACTGAAGAAGTGTAATAATTTTTGAATGTATAAATAAATAAAAAATAATAATTAAAACAATAATAAACTTTAAAGACACTAATATTAATATAAGCTCATAAGAAGTTAATATAGCGTGGTTTTTTTATGGCTTTGTCAACATATGTGGTGTTAATGCAGCGATTTCAGCACCGATTTTGTCCTTGAGTTGCTGGTTTGGGGCTTATTCCGACGACGGAAAATATTCTTTAAAATGTTCATTGTTTCACATAAGGTGTGCCCTGTGGCACCAACTTGCTGGAACCACATATTCTCGTTCCAATCCTTGCTCTTTCAACTGAGGCACTAACAAGTTTAGAAACATGTGTCTATAACGTTCACCTTTTAGCATGAATACAGCACCATAGTGTAATTTTTACTTTATGTAATGGCGTTTCATGAATGTGGCGGGGATTCTTTTTTGCACAGAAACGGCTATTTTGTTTAGTCACTTGAAACTTAGACGAAAATAAGCTTTATAGTTCATTATTAATTTTACATGGAAATGGGCAATTTGATGGAAGTGGTTTAAAATAATAAAACATGCACATTTGTACTACACAACAGCCAAACCCAAATTGTCATAAATATCACGAAAAAAAAGTGGCGCCTAAACAAAATTATAACCTAACACTTTCCCGAAACTATACATTGAAATTTGAAAATTTGGATATAAACAAAAAAAAAAAGAAGAAAAATAGATAAAAAACAAACATAAACTAATTATGAGTAAATATAAATATATTACAGATAAAATACACATATATCACATCAAAATATCATAAAGATATACCGAAAATACGCACGGAGATATACTCACAGACAATATACTTAGGCGATTATACATCCACGTCGAGATTGTCGAGCCATTTCAGTGCGGTCGGCGTGGCATTATTGAGTCCCTGTAGGCCACCTGGGAGATCTTCCACTTGTGCAACATATTACATCTGCCATGTCCAGTTCTAAACCCCAAAATTAAACAAGTTCAATCGACTCTAGGTCCCCCTCGAGAGTTTCAAACCTAGCATTTCCTTCTACCCCAGATTGATAAGATCGACATACCTAGTAGGGTTGTGTTGAAGGAGAGATGTTCACCTTTCATTAATGTCTACGCCATTTTCCAGGTTTGTGTCTTTCCAGATTGGATGGCGCGATTTCAACTTATACTGTGGCAGGCTGTCTTTAAACTGGGTCAGAGGAGCATATTACATTATTACCAAAAAATTACTATCAATATTTCAGAGGAGCAATATTACACAAAGGGGGGAGCCTGGGGGTGGGTGTTGATTTCACTGTGTCAGATATGGTTCTCATGGTGTCATTCAATTAGGCATCCAGTATGTTTGCTTTTGTATCAGACAGAGGTACACTACTCTGCAGAGGGGTAAACGTGTGTTAGCCCAGATGTTCCGAGTGTCTGGCCGTTCGCTCCCGAGAATGATCCGGCCAACTTATGAATAACATTGTTTCA
The DNA here is from genome assembly GCA_031761425.1 of Cosmopolites sordidus. Lineage (NCBI taxonomy): Eukaryota > Metazoa > Arthropoda > Insecta > Coleoptera > Curculionidae > Cosmopolites > Cosmopolites sordidus. The sequence goes on along the minus strand of JARFXV010000202.1, from coordinate 142,134 downwards.
TGTCTTAACTTTCTGTGTCACTCCGGAGATATGCTGTAAGTGAGGGACCTCCAGGGTGATAAGTCCAAGATAAGTCGGAGTGGGATGATGCCTTAGCCTATTGAGAGACTCGGTTTCATAGGTTTATATAGGATAGGTTTTGATTTCATCTACAGTATATCTTTCCCAAATAAAATGATAATTACCCAGTTTTGTTTCAGCGAAAATTTCCTGAAGTATTTTTAATCAGCTGGTTATATCATATTTACCCAATAAGCAAAAACTAAGCAAATACACAATTTGTTGTATTTTTTTTCAAAACTATGTATTGAAATGCCACACACCAATATTTCCATACCTGGCTATTGTTCATAGGACGTTCTTTTAAATTTAAAATAACGAGATTAGTTTTAAATTACTTGATGTGAAGGGACAGAATCACAATTGATATGTGGTACATCATTATGAATTTCTTGTCGTATAAACCGTTTTGGCAGACTCTTTATGGCAAATGTTATTTCAGTTTTATCCATTATTGAATAAGTGCAAACACTGCTACAGATAGAAATTAATAAACATTTCAATATTTATGTGCAGTAATAACAATAAAAGGCAAAAATGTAGTTTTCTATTTGGCAATTGAAACCCATATTAGAAATTCTAATTTGTGAATGACCCTCGTAAATTTGCTTTATGTTCTTGTGACTTGTAATGATGAGTAATGAAGTTCAATGTTTAAAATACGGCTAACGACACTTATATGTGAAATATTAATAGTAGTTATCAGTATGTGTAGAGCGTGTAATAGTTAATAATCTATATGTAAGGGGTATTACAAGAATGGACAAGATGTGAATTTTAAATAAAACATAGTTTTCTGTATCAAAGTATTGAAATATTTATTGATTTATAATATAGACATTTGGAAACTATGTATGGAACTACACATCCACTAAAGGGTCATCAAGATTTGGCTGCACACGTGTACTCTTCTGGCGAAATTTCTAATAACGGTTTTGCATAAATGTTGGCGGAATTTCTTTGATACAGCGTTCAATTTCGTCCTTTAATGCTTAGGTGATCGTGGGCTTGTTGGCGTTCACCTTAGAGTTTAGAAAACCCCACAAAAAGAGTCCATAGGATCGTGGTGACCAATTGTGGTCACCAAAACCGGAGATGACACGACCAGGGAAAGACTCGTGCACGCCCGTCAATGTTCCACGGACGGTATGGCAAGTGGCACCGTCCTGCTGAAACCGCATGCCTTCAAGAGCAATATCTTCCAATTGAGGGACAAAGAATTGGGTTATCATGTCACGATAATATTCGCCCTTTACCGTTAGTGCATTACCTGCCTCGTTTTGAAAGGAAATGTTCTACCAAAAAGTTTGTTTTTCATGAATCATTCGTGGATTTTCTGAGCCCTAAATGCGGCAATTGTGTCTATTAACGAACCCATCGAGGTGAAAATGGGTCTCGTCGCTGAAGATAATTTTGTACACAAAATCAACATTTACTTCGTGTTGTCCAATGATCCAATTGGGAACTCTCTTCACTGTGCATGGTCTGTTGGCAGAAGTTGTTGAGTCGATTGAATTTTGTAAGCATGGAGATGCAAATTTTTAGTCAAAATACAGTGAAGAGTGGATGCTGAAATGTCCAATTCTTGTGCACGATGACGAATCGAGGACCATGGACTCTCGGCCATACTCTCACGAACTGCCGTGATGTTTTGTTTTGAACAAATCAATACAATACAATACATCAATCATACATCAATAACTGAACCAGCACTTTCGATTATTCTTTTCATAGTTGATAAATTTGGAACATTATTTCTACCGAAAATCAGATCCACTTTACGAATCGTAGCAACTAAACTTTCACCGTTTTGATAGAAATGTTTAGCAGTAAGGACCAGTTGCTGTATCGTGCAGTGCTCCATGTTTATTAACTCCTATCTATCTATTATCGACCTGTCACAAGCCTTGATCGAATCATGAAAGCCAAAATTGCGAGCAATTCAAATCTTGCGCTGTTATTGTAACACCCTTTATTTATCCATAATAAAACAATCACATTTCTACTACACAACAGCTAGACCCAAACTGTCATAAATATCACGAAAAAAAGGTGGCAAACTAAATGATAGCGTAATACGTTCCCCACCCAGTAAAACATAATCGCTGGGGGGCCAGATTTGGAGAATATGGAGGCTGTTTAAGTATTTTGAAACCAGTGTTGTAGGATAGTAGTAATTAAAATGCAACTTTTATGAGTGTGAGAGTCTATTTGTATCTAAGATTCACATAATATTATGAAAAAAAGTGACCCGAAATTTTGATTCTGAATCTAAATAATAGACTCAGGTTTAGGTTTCATCTACAGCCGCATGTTTTTTCCTAAATAAAATCATAATTATCCGCAATTTTATCTCAGCGGAAATTTCCTGAAGCATTTTTAATCAGCTGGTTATATCCTTTTCTCTCAACGATTAAATACTTTTTTAAAGACTTTAAAGACACAATTTGTTTTATTTTTATTTTTCAAAACTACCTACTGAAAAGCCACATACTGTTTTCAATATTTCGATACCTGGCTCTTGTTCATAAGATCTTTTTTTGAATTTAAAATAAAGAGATCAGTTTGTTTAAATTACTTGATGTGAAGGAACAGAATCACAATTTAAATGTGGTATTTCATTATGAATTTATCGCTTAATCGTTTAAACCGGTTAAACCGTCGCTTAAACTGTTTTGGCAGAGACTCTTTATGACAACTGTTATTTCAGTTTTATTTCAGTTTTATCCGTTATTGAATAATTGCAAACACTGCTACAGATAGAAATGAATAAACCTTGAACGAAACAAAACATACATTTCAATCTTTCTATGCAGAAATAACAATAAATAACAAAAATGTAGTTTTCTATTTGGCGGTTAAAAGCCATATTAGAAATACTAATTTTTTAACCACTGTCGTAAAGTTACTTTACGTTCTTGTGACATGCAATGAAGTTCAATATTTAAAATACATCACCAGTATGTGTAGAGCGCGTAGTAGTTAGTCTATATGTATTAGTCTATAATAATACTGCATTAGCTTCAAGGGCAAATGCTATTTAAGGTGATTTACAATTTTTTTTCCTTTAAAACATAAAAAGAAAAACAATTCCTTTGTAATAGAATGTATTTAATTAACAAAAGCTTAAAGTTACAGTATTTAGATTCCTCATTAATAATAATCTACCTAGTACCGACTCTCTTGAAAGTGCATAAGTTCTGTTAGTAATATGTAATCAATTGTGACTCGACGAGGACTTATGACTTACAACTCGAGACTGAATGGTATTAACTAAAGTAAATTTGCTGTTATATAACCAAATGATCATTTTCCATTTTTATTACAGGACCAAAAAGGTTATGAAATTAAATAAGATATGACTTATACATTCTGTTAAATAAATACTAGAAATTGTTCAATAAAACACGAAATATTCGTTTAATTATTCCGAATGTTGTTACCTTCAAAATAGGCCTCATTTGAAATTCCATTCTTCGAAACATTTCTTATACGCACTTTCAGGTACGTAGTTAGGTAGATAAAAAAAACATACGGAATTATATTTGGGGAGTACGGTGCTTGGTCGATGACATCCTTAAGTTTGTGGTAAAAATATGGCGTACGTGCAACATCCTGGAATTGTTCTTCACAAATCCAGCTTTTTCCGGTGGGTCTCTCTTATACACCTCATAGTGTCCAGATAATATTGTTTGTTGACAATATTATTAACATGGCTATCACCACATTCGAAGCCCTATTATTGTTTATACGTCTAACAAGTCTTAAGTTACTAATATTTATATCATTGTTATGCTTGAGTGCATGTTAGGAAACATGTTACTTCTTTGATCCATGGGCGTAGCCAGGATTTAGTTTTGGGAGGGGGGAGGGGGGGGGGGGGGTAGTTTGAAGTAAATAAACCAACAAAAATATACTTACATGAAATGCAATGACAAGAGATGGCGTTACTGTGCGCAACGTCCACTAGTTCGGATATATATATTCAATTCAAATGTAATAATTTAACTCTCTTCACTCCTCGTTTTTCGGTATAATATTAGGTAATATTTGGCTTATTTCGGGGGGCCAAACCAAACCCCCAACCCCCCCTCCCCTGGCTACGCCCGTGCTTTGATCAATTTTATCTTTTGGTTATTACAATTTTTGTTTAGAGAAAAATTAATGAACTATTTATAGAGGATATAATAGATAGATTAATTAGAAAATATAAGTTCAAGACATATATATAAAAATTATTGACTTTTTAAAAGGAACAGAGCAAAAACAAATTCATGGTAATACCATTTGCTGTCTAGTTGACATGAGGGCTAGACAAAATTAAAATAAAAAGTCGACATTAACTTTAATGTCGACTTTTTATTTTCTCTCTGTCTGGAAATTGAGGATGGTTGCGCTATTTTCTTGATGGAAATTCATACCAAATTGTATAAATAAAACAAAGTTCTCTCAAAGTCTAATTTTCTATATAAATGGAAATTAACAAATTTGTTTTATTTACACAATGTAGTTTACAAACTTTATAACAAACTGAGAGAAGTCCTGAGATAAAATAAAACATTGTAACTTAAGACTTAAACGTTACTTATCAAGCAACTTAAGAATGTTACTTCATTGGTAACTTAAGAACAGTGAACAATAATAGAGTAAGAAAATGTATCGGGGTAAATATATATATATATATATATATATATATATATATATATATATATATATATATATATATATATATATATATATTCCATACTTCATTAGGTATGATTTTCATATAAATAGAACATAGTTTAATATTAGAATGATATTTAATCATTTTCTGGTGATCCTAACATGGTTAGGGAAAGGCGCGTCGAAAAAAATAAAAAAACGAATTGATTTGACTTTATAGCCAAAGCTTATTCTCGGTCCCGTTATTCGCGTTTTTCGTGGATTAAAAAATTGTGAGCACTTCTTCGAACTGGATCGAACATTAATGATACATATATTTTTAAATAATATGTATTAATTTATCAGTTATCTTTGAAAATAAACAAGTATCAAAGTATTTATAAACAAACAAGTCTTATTGCCGCTTGGCCGAACGCTCTTTGACAAATAAGTCGCCGTCGTATGCCCCGCCGGGTTACGCACGACGCTATGGTTTTTGATAAAAGTCGTCTTCGCATGATCAGTGCCGCATCTTTTGTTTTATTGTTTCAACTTGTTATTCGTAGTAATTGCGAGTGGATAGCACGTGTCTCTTCAACTTTGTTTGCGATTTATAATGTCGAGTAAAAATAATAGAAAATGAGTTTCTATACGGAAAAAAAGTCATGGTGCCACTTAAGTTAAAAATAGAAATGCTTGACCGTTGCCTTGGCGAGTCGTTTGCATTCATATCACGTTCTTTTAGTGTCAATGAATCAACTGTACGATCCATCAAGGAATCAGAAGAAAAAATAAGGAATTCTACTGCTTCAACCTCACTATCAGCAAAACTTGTTCATAATCCCGCAATTAAAAAAATGGAAGCTGTATTAACATTATGGAATGAAGACTGTGGCCAGAACAGAGTTGCTCTAAGTGGTGCTATAATACGGTGAGAAAGCTAAATGTCTTTACGCACATTTTAAAGGACCTGGTGATGAACATACGGATGGAGATATGAAGTATTGGAAGGTAGGTTCAAGAAGTTCAAGGTGTGACAATCACTGCATAACTTCAAAATTGCTGGAGAAGCTGCATCTGCAGATACTTCAGCAGCAGCAACATATCCAGAAGAATTTTTTAAACTAATTGCTGGTGGTGGATACAAACCTGATCAAATGTTTAATGCGGACGAAACTGCCCTGTTTTGGAAAAGAATGCCAAACAAAACTTTTATATCGAAAAGTGAAAAGTCCGCCTCTAGTTTTAAAGCAGCAAAAGATAGATTTACATTGCTGTTCTGTTCTAATCATCAGGAGATTATTTAATTAAGCCACATTTAACTTCCTGATGACGCTAATATGGTTAGCGAAACGTGCGTCGAGCAGTTCAAAAAAGCGTTTTGGTGTTTAGTGGTAAATTTCTTCAAGTTTAGTGTTTCACACCAAATGTTCCAATAGAAGAATTGAAGCCACATTTACTTTACAGATCACTAAATCCTCGTGCTTTAAAAAATGAAAACAAGGACAACCAACCAGTGTTTTGGCGATCAAACAAGAAAGCGTGGATTACAAGTGTCATTTTCTGTGACTGGTTCCGAGATTGTTTGGTTCTTGAAGTTGAAACTTATTTAAAGAAAAATAATTTGGATTTCAAGGCAGTTCTAGTTTTGGGCAATGCTCTAGGTCACCCTCGTGAGCTTGAAGCTATGGATCTGAATATAAAAGTGATATTTTTGCCTCCTAACATAGGATCTATTACATTAGACAAACCTTTAAAATCACACTGGATACCATGGAATGTGATCCTGATATGAATCTTATGCAATGCTGAACAAATAAAAAAAAAACTAAGTGGATTGTTAACATAAAATAATCATTACAGAGCTGAAGCCATACACAATGAAAGCATGCTGGAAAAAACTGTGACTTAAACTAATTGTCGGTAATGATGAGGAATCCGTGCAAATTCAAACATTAACTTAAAACATTGCAAGTTGCGAATTATATAGGACGAGATAGTTTCGAACAGATAGAATCAAGTGACATTTAAGAATTGCTTCAATCGCAAGATCAAGATTTGACTAAAACCGACTTGGAGGAACTGTTTAATTCCCATAGTATTGAAGAGGACGCACCAACGAGTAAGGTGACAGTAAACTTTAAAACCCTGAGTGAACGTTTAAGAATGGCAAATGAGCTTTGTGATTTCTTCCTAAAAATTGATCTGTCTATTGAAAGTAGTCTTGTTTTAAAAAGGCAAATTGTTAATGCTAAAATTAAATATCAATCCGAATTGAAAGACCTTTTAAAAGTGGCAAAACAAGAAAAAATTAAATTATTTAACTATTGCCTAAGCCTGATAATAATTATTAATATTCTTAAAAAATCTCTCGTTAAATTGCTTTTATTATATATTTTTTCTTTTGTAACCTTGGAACATATCCCCTATAATCTCGCACAAATTACCATTTCTTATTAAGGGTTTCTGTATTCGCGGCATATTTACGGAACGTATCCACAAATAAGGAGCTTTGATTGTAGTTTATTTACGTCTATTATTGGACTAACTTAGCTAATGAAATGTGAAATAATTATGCACCATAAACAAGTTAGCCAAACGTCACATAAATAGTTCAAAAAATTGCTCGTATGGATTTTAAATTCCACCATCTCTAATATTCGTTATATGTGTATATTCTTTAAATGCAGTCAGTATGGATCCTTTAGTTTATCGACCATTAAGTTCCATTACATTCTAGGTAAATGATTTAAAAAATGTTCTACTTTTTATTTACTTTATGTTTTTGATTCTTCATGACTTTTTTTAACTTTCTGCTGACTTTGCAAATTATCTTTATGTCCACTTTTTTAAACATTTAATGGAAAGCCTGTATTAACGGCGAAACAAAGCATTGCCATGAATAGAATTACCATGAAAGAGCATTAAATTAATTTGATTTAGTATTGTTCTGATTTGAAAATCGAATAGTTCTTAATTCATTTCTTAAATATATATTTTCCTAATTACATAATTTAATAATAATTATATTATAATTATTATTAGATTAATATATTATATAATATACTAATAAATATTATATTATTAACGTGACGCTGCTAATGTTTTTTTTTGTGCTTAATATTTTTGTACAAAAATGTCTCCGAGTTTAGTACATACAGACCACACCATTTTTTTATAGTTTCTCGATTTCTTGTTTATGGCAAGTTGTTCGTTACGTAAACGTCGTTAGTTTATTTTATTACCAAAATATTAATAAGCGCTAGCATGATAATTATTGAAAATATGTTATCTAGATATTTTTCCATCAATCTAGCAAAAGAATAATTTCGTTTATGAATTTAATTCCGAAAATTTTATTAATTTGAAAAATGTGTGTTAGCATAACATCCAATTACATTTTTTTCATATTATTGTAATAAACAATCAAAATTATACAGTTCTATGGGCTGATAGGTCCATTGAATATCGGCTGACCAGCGCCTTTAAATGTATGTGTTGCTTTGTTCTTGCAGAAGTAGCTCGACTCGAAGATGTTTGCTATGTATTTCAAATTTGTCGTGTTAATTGCTTTGTTCTCGAATAACATCTTTTGACAAATGCCATTTTAAGATGTGATATGGTATATTAATCATTACTCCAATGAGTTGTGATTTAGTTAATAGATTTGCTGAAATATCCCAATAATTCTATACCATATATCAATATGGGTGTAATGATGTTCAGTCAATATGGGTGGAACCAGTTTACTTAGGCAGTTATGATGTTCTTCCAAGGAGCAAGTATAAATCTTTAGAACGTAGAGCTTGTGTTGCCTGTTGTTATTTATACTAGGCTAATTAAAAAGTTTCATCCTTCATATGTTCATATGTGAAGTTTTAAGTCAATCTGTCAATTCTTTCGTACAAAAATAGCAGCTTAAAGTAAACGTATCAGTGTTATTTTTTAAAATGGAAAATACTGGAAATCGTGCAGTGATTAAATTCGTTGTAAAAAAGGTTTAAAGGCAATAGAAATTTATAGTGAAATGGTAAATGTATTAGGGAAGTCTGCTCCTCCAGAAACAATGATTTATAAGTGGGCAGGTGAGTTTCAACGTGGTCATATAAGCATGGATGATGATTCTTGTTCTGGACGTCCAATAAGTGCAACTACTGAACAAATAATTAATTCTATACATGATATGGTTATGGATGACAGACAATTGACTTTGAGTAAAATTGCTAACACCATGCACATCTCAACTGAATGGGTGTTTCATATTTTGAAAAAGGAATTATGCTTGGGAAACCTATGTGCAAGATGGGTACCGAATTTGTTAAATTCTGATCAAAAACGTTTAGTGAAAAGAAAATCATTTTTCATCAATACAATGCACCAGCTCACAGAGGTATTCTTCAATGGTCAAATTGAAGAAGTTACACTACGAATTGTTTGAGCATCCACCATATTCACCAGACCTGACCCCCTCTGACTTTTATCTGTTTCCACCTCAAATAAATCCTACGTGGCAAGAGTTTTTAATCAAATGAAGAAGTTATAGCAGACGTAGATGAGTATTTTGAAGGACTTCTAGATAATCACTTCAGAGATGGAATTTAAGAACTGGAGAACCGCTGGAAAAAATGTATTGAGCGTAAGGACGTCCATACGGAAGAATACTTTTTCTACTATAATCTTGTTTTATCATTTTCTCTCCGCGAACTTTTCAATTGGCCTAGTATATTCTTTCGAATTTAGTCTCGTATCCAAGTGTAGCTTTCGGTGGTGTAATGACTATATTTCTGGCATAGCTGTGTTATTGGGCACACTTGTGAGCACTGTCCCCTCTTTAATATAAATATAACGATAACTCTGTTTCATTAATGTTCGATTCCCATTTCCAAATGATTTGTTAAGAATGTATAGATGATGGATTTTCATGGTTTACATGGATCACTGTATCATCATTAACATTATCAATTGTGTAACATTATCAGTTGGTAAGTCTGGGGTATATATCAAATAGAATAGAGTGCCTAGTAACTTATTTGTGGAATTTCTGATTGAATTGGAAATGTGAGTGATATTATGCCATTGGCCTTCATTCTAAAAGGGCGATCAGTCAGGTAGGACTTGAACAGTATAAAATATCATAGAACATTGACCTTGATCTTATAACGCAGGCCGTAATGGCATACTATGTCAACTTCCTAATCCTTCTTTTTTGTAGAGAAATTTTTAGCAATAACATTCATAGTTGATTATTTCCAAGCGTCTTGAATCAATAATTCTTGTTAGCTTGGTATTCTGAAACTTTCCCTGTTGTTCATATCGTCCCCTTTCTTGCACAATGAAATCAAGACTATCGATGTGGATGGACTTTGGATTATAGAAATATATTCGTTTATAGTTATGTTGCATCATAATAAAATTCTTTTTTTTTAGTTGGAACAGCTCTTATGGTCATTATTGTCTTTATTTTTTTTTGTAGAGACAGGAATAAAATTTGTTTTTGCCATTTTTCAAGTATCTTCCCCGAATTTTGATTCAATTATTCTGGTTAGCTCTGGATCCTAAAATGTTTTCTGTTATTCATATCGTCCTTTGTCTTCACTATTGAAATTAAAATTTCAGAATCATTGAAAACTGTTCTGTTTATATTTTCCGTGATGAGGTTTGCTCACCACAAGCTTTATATATTATTCGATATACTTCAGCGGTTCATATATATTCATATATATGTATACTTCAGTTTTTATCCTAAAATAATTGAAAATTATGTTTTCAATATATACGAAAAAAACATAGTCTTTTATTTATTATCGATTAATATGAAGTGCTTTTGTTTGCATAAAATAGGTGTGTTTTCTGAATTATATATAAATATGTCAGACATTAAAGGATATAACAATCAGTTCTAGAAACCTTTTCATAATTTAGCACGTAATATATTTTATCCACGAATGTATTGATTTTCAAACAGGTGATTATGTATAGGGGTCAAGTCTGGCAAATATGGTGAATCAAAAATATTTGAAACTTGATTTATGGCATTGTATGCAAAACGAATACACTTATATTAGCGTAGAAAATATTTGGTCGTTATTACTCATTTTCTGCGTTCAACACTTATTCAAATGTGTTATTAACACTTATACAAATGTGTTTAAATATAGTATCATTAAGACATCCTGTTATTCTGTTCGACTAACTAACCTGGTGGTTTACTTCTTCCTCGATTTTTCCTACGCTAGTTATTTTGATGTTCAGATACTCGACATCCATCACTTGTTCTATTGGCTTATCTTCAACCTTCAACTTGCACCTAATGGGCTTTTTTGCTGTTACTACTATTTTGGTTTTTTCGGTCGAGATTGACATATTATGTTGTTTTGCTGTTAGTCAAAGTTCGTATAGCAGCCTTTGCAGGTCGTTCTCTGTTTCCGCTATTATTATGGTATCATCAGCGTAGCATATGTTTTCATCTCTTGGTTACCCATTTTATATCCCTTTTTGTTTTCATTTTCTTTATTTCATCCATAGCAATATTAAATAGGAGAGGGCTTAAAGAATCTCCCTGCCGTATTCCTAGTTCATAATTAATCGGCTCTATTTCCTTCTGCTAATCTTGCTACTATCTTATTGTCTTTGTATATGTCTTCAATTGTTTCGATTAGATTTAACGGGATGTTCCTGTTATAAAATAGGCGGATAACATCTTCTATTTTTGCTCTGTCAAAGGCAAATTCTATCAGGCACAGGTAAGTCAGAATGTGGTTCTCTAGGGACTTTTCCTTCACCTGTCTCACAATCAATGTGTCATTGGTGCCCGACCGTTCATTTCTAAGCCCTTGTTGCTCTTTAGCAGATTTATGCCTCTACAATTATTGGGATCTTCCTTTTCTCCTTTTTTGTACATTAGTATAACTATCACCGTTCTTTATTCGTCCGGGATTCTATTCGATCTTATTATTTTTTGTGAAGCGGCTCAACTAGAGAGTGTCCTCCACACTTTAATAGCTCATTCGCTATCTCGTCTTGGCCGGGGGATTTACGATTTTTAAGTTTTCCTAGAGCTTCAGATTTTCTTCCATTAAAGTTGTCATATCTGGTACTCGTGGCATTGTTCCCTTTTGGTACCCTGTTCTCTTTCATATACTTGCGTAATATATTGCACCTGTTTATTATTGACTGTTTTTTTATTTAGCGAAATGTTTTCTTATTTTTTATCTCTTTTCCTTGCTGCCTTATGAATCTCCACATCAGTTTTTGCTGATCATGGAAGTCCTTTTAACTTTTTTGTGTATCCTTTCCAATAATCTGATTTTGTTTTTTTTACTAGTTCATGGATTTCTGTGCTAATTCTTTTACATTCTTGATAAGTTTTACTTCTTGGTCTTCTTTTCAGGCCATCCGCTGCGTGGTTTATCTTCAATTGAGTCGGCTTTCTGAGAATGCCTTAAACTACTTGAAAACCTGGACCCTTTTCAAAATACCATTTTCATTGGTCTGTTGAAGTTTTGTAAAAGTTTCCGTTGCACTGTGCTCAAGTCTGAAACAAAACTTGATAGCGCATCGTTGCTCGAAATTTTTGTCACTTATTTTCAGAACGCACTGAGTTCAAACTCGTCCTGAAGACGCATCTGATATTGACCCATTGGAAGTCAACAGTGTTGCCAGATCAAACGCCACACCACCAGTGTCATTACTTTATTTACATACCTCATATGTAAGCAATGGGATGGAGTATTAATGAAATATTAGTTTACTATTTGTTTAATCGTAATGTTGTAAAAAGTAATACCATATACAGGTTGTCTATTTTTTTTTACTAGAAAAGATTTAGACTAAGATTTACTAGAAAATTCCAAAGTGAAAAATATACGTACACATATATTATCAGAAATGATATATCTAGTGGAAATATATAAAAACAAAGGAGGGATCATTGTTGTGTATCCTTCCGATAATCTGTTTTTTTTTGCTAGTTCGTGGGTTTCTGTCTGATTCTCTGATATTCTTGATAAGCTTCATCAGTACCGATTGACCTATACTGAAGATATGCGTTTTTTATAACGGCATTTCTGTTTAATCTCCTCCGGGAACCATGGCGTTTTCATTTCCATTTTTATCGATAGTTTTAGAACTTAGTGAGTTATAGGCCTCTTCTCCCAGCTATGCTTTCATTGCTGTTCATTTGGTTCATCCTAATTTTGCTTTGCAGCCTTCTGTAGTATAGGTATCTCGTTGATTCTTTCTATATACTTTCTATATACTTTCTATTTTTATTTTCCTTTCCATTTCCTACTTTTGATGTTTGCTTGGTGTTTCCTATATTCCATCCTAGTTAACCTATCTTTTTTTAAGATAATAATTTATCAACTATTTAAATTTTGAAAAGTTTATCCTTTCAGCTTTTTCGCTGATAAATGGTCTATATTTTCATTTACAATCTGATAAAATCATGCCCTAGATTTAATTTGATGTAAGACTAGTTTCTTTAGATTCAATAATATCTTGATTTGATGCAAAATTAAATAATTTTTTAATATGATAAACTAGGATAAATGTAATTTATTGAATTTGTTGTATTGTATTTATTGTAATTTATTGAAATTCTGAACATCAATAGCTACGAACGGTGTGTAAGTAAAGTAATGAAACTATATTGTAATGAACAATCAGAATTTTTCAATTCTATGGGCTAATAGGTCCATTTAAGATCGGCTGGCCAGCGCCTTTAAATATGTTTTTTGCTTTGTTCTTGCAGAAGTAGTTGAATATATAGTTACGAATATATATTACGGTTTGCTATGTACTTCAAGTCTGTCGTTTTTATTGCTTTGTTCTCGATTAAGATCTTTTGACAAATGGCATATTAAGATATAAAATGATACATTAGCATTGGTTTGTTCTGGTAACTCTATTTGCTATTCCTTCGAATGGAATGCAGGTCAATATCTGATACGTTTTCAGTACGACTTTAGCCGTACAATTATCTTCGTGAATCGGATTTTTTAGTGCGTTCTGAAATTGAGGGACAACAAGTTCGAGGTACGGTGGGCTATCAGGTTTTGTTTCACACTCGGACCCGTTGCGATAGAAACTTTTGCAAAATTTTGATGCCTGTGGTTAGGCCAGAGGGTAGCATTCTTGGCTTTGGCGCTTCATTTCCCAGTCCTATTTAAAAATAAAAGAATCGCCACACGAAAGGTTTTTCTAACCATTTTCGCACAAATATTCTTCATCTCCAATTCATTGATCAAAATCTGATTAACTTTGCTGCTAAACTTAAAAAGCCCGTCAAGCGTTTGACACCATTCGCCTCGCCCCTCTATCTATGTTTGACGCGTAACAGTGAAAACAAAAACGAAAAACATCCTGAGACATCCGTCATTTCTTCAATCGATTGAGAGAATGCTTTGCTTTCTGTGATTGCCTTAAAATACGCTTGAAAACCTGGGCTATTTACAAAACACTATTTTCATAGGTCTGTTGAAGTTTTGTAAACATATCCGTCGCACTATGCCCAAGTTTGAAACAAAACTTGATAGCGCACCGTCGCTCGAAAGTTTGTCATTTATTTTCAGAACGCATTGCATTCAAACTCGTAATGAAGAGGCATCAGATAGTAACCCATTGGAGGTCAACAGTATTACCAGATCAAACGCTACGCCACCAGTGTTATTACTTTATTTCCATACCTCGTATGTAAGCAATGGGATTGAATAGTAATGAAATATTAGTTTACTATTTGTTTAATCGTAATATTATATATAATAATACCATATACATCATGGTCGCCTATTTTTTCAGATTTTATTTCTTTAGGTTAATATTTTATGCGAAACAAGATTTACTAGGAAATTTCAAAGTGAATCAACAATATTATCGTGAAGGCTTGTTCATAAATACAGCTGAAAAATATGCGTGCAGATATATATTCAGAAATGAAATATCTAGTAGAAGTACATAAAAACAATGGAGGAAGCATTGTTTTGGTATTTTTTTAATGTGCCAAACATCCAGAGGGTGATTAAAAATTTAATTGTCAACATAAAAGTTGCTTATCACTATAGTCCAGTAGTTATTTTACATTATCAAGACATTTTATTGTTTTTTTTAATGAATTCCAAACTTAATCCTACCTAGCTTATTTTATTTTGATGCTAAGATTAATTACATCATTGAAGAGTGCATCAATTTTTTTAAGGTGAATATTTACTTATAGTTTCCTGGGAGTTTCAACAGTTGCTCGATTAATGATTAATGATTTTGTTACAATTTCAGAGTGTTAGTTCAAAAACCTTGAAGATTATTTCAAAATACCAATTCATTATTCAACAGGTGTACTTCGAAAATGAAAAAAAAAATTACCGTCCTTTTTAGTTCAATTTCTTGTAGGATAAATACTTTAGAATGATTCAGCGATTCTATGAAACATCATTTATTAAATTGCATGATGTTTTGAATATATAGCAAAATATCACTAAACTCGAAGAGATTTACCACTAAACACCAAATAACTTTTTGAAACTTCTCGATGCACGTTTCGCTAACCATGTTAGCATTAGTAGTAAATCTCTTCGCGTTTAGTGTTTCACACCGAAGGTTCCAATAGAAGAATTGAGTAAAATATCAGTTATCTCGAAAATTGATTACAATTGGCCTATGGTGAAGATGAACATTTTTTTTTATATTAAATCTAGAATCACCCCTAAAATTTAGCATATTGTAACTTTCTGGTGTATTTTACCCAAATTTCAATCAAATTGATCGTTATTTAGAACATGTGAAAATCAGATACTCAATGGATACTTGTTTCTATATTCGAGGATACGACGTATGGAAACAAAGTAATTAAACTGGTGGAGTAGCATTCCATCTGGCAAAACTGTTCGTTTTCTCATTGGAGGCAGACCAATATCTGATGCTTTTTCGATACGAAATTAAATTCCCTATAGTCACTTAATGATCCATAGCAATTTTTTTCGTTAACCGTTTTTTTGAGTGCGTTCTGGAAATGACTGAGAACAATTTCCAGTTACGGTGAGTAATCAAATTTTGTTTCAGACTTGAATACAATCCGACGGAAATTTTTTCAAAACTTTTTTCCTTTGGCGGGATTAAAAGGGCAGATAGAAAATGACACACATCATGAAACGTGTTATTACGGGTAACAAGCCTTGGATTTTTGAATACGACCTGGAAACGAAGCGTTAGAGTCAGAAATGGTAGACTCCAAGCTCACCACGGCCAAAAAGAGCCAAATGGTAAACCAGCATTTTTACACCTGGGAGTACACTATCAAGTTATTGGCAAGTAAAAATATCACTATGTCCCTGCAGCCCCCTTATACACCAGACTTTTTGTGATGTTTTCATTTTGCCATGAAAATGCCATAAACCACCAATTGAGGGCGATTGCTGTATCTGAGTTCCAGTACTGATATGAAGAGTGGATAAACCCTCTCCAGTGCTATGTGGCTTCCCAAGGCAATTACTTTGAAGGAGACAATGTAGAATTCAAATTTCAGTTGAATAAAAAAAATATATAAAATCAGTGTCATTACTTTATTTATACATCTCGTAGGTGGATGAGTCCATTGAATGAAAATCAAAAGAATATTGATATTTGGAATTACATTTGTTTCTCGAATATAATGAAAATGAAACAAAAGGAAATTAATGAATGGAAGGATCTGAAATGTGCAGGTGACAGTCTGAAGGAAATAGTTTGGGAGAGCACCACAAATACTGTTTCAAATACGGCAATCTATTCGTAATTCTACGAACTTTTGAGCTCATTCTCGTATTTTACAAACGTTGTTTTTCTGTCGTGGAATTTTCGTACGATAAAATCAATAGGATTAAATTATATTTCGGAGTCGAGAAATTACATTTCCTTATTATGGCAGTTTCTAATAATTTTTAAGAATATAACTTACATTAGTTTAATTTTCTATATTACTGTATTATTTAGATTCATTTTATATAACTATATTAAACATATTGAACTAATCCAAGAAATGGCAGATTAAAGATATTTGTCTATATTTGATATTTTCACATGTTCAATTCCGTCTTTAACCGCCAATCATTCTTCATCTTAATGTAAATCCTTAACTGCATAGACACTTTGTTCCACGAGGGTTGCTATTTATCTATCCGGAATAATAAATAACAATAAATATTTGTCATTGAAAATAGTTTTATTGTTTTTAAAAATATTCTCCGTGATGATCGATCTACCTTTGCCTACGCTCGAACCAATTTTTACTGATTCGCCGAACCATTCCGATTGAGGTATCTCCAAAACATACATTTTGAACGCATCAATTGCTTGTTCGGGCCTCGTCTTTTCACGGACAGGAACAAAAAGAAATTATTGGGTGCCAAATCAGGACTGTACGGCAGATGACCCAGCAATTCGATGTTTTGACCGGTCAAATATTGCGTTGTCGGTCCGATGTGTAAGATCTCGTTTTCCTTCAAAGACTTTTGGCAAACAAATGGTCGTGTACCATTCAGAATTGACAGTTCTATGATTCTCTAGTAGCACTATAGTGTATGTAACGTAAAACGTAAAATCTTGTGTATGCTTGTCATACTAATGCCCAGGGATGCATCGATCTCACGGTATATCACATGACAATTTTGCTTTATCAGTTCGCACAGTATCGATGTTTTCTGGCACAAATGATTTTGTACGATCTTCTTTAAATTCATCCGTGAATGAACGATGGCCACAATTGAATTCTCCAAAACCAGTGATATACAGTGGTTTTCGATGATGCTTCATTACTAAAAATCGAAGTGAGTTGACCGATGCACTGTTGTTGAGATAATCCACATCGAAAGTCGTAGTAAATCATCGCACGAAAATTCTAAAGAGTTAATTCCATTCTTTGATTGAGATGAAATTTTCAAGTCACTAAACAATACAAATAGTGTCCATATGACAAAAAGGTTCTGAGTACGTATACAGATAACAATGTCAAACTTTACGATGTATACGGCAGATGGCGTCTAGCAACACCATTGTTGCCAATTCCGGGTACATAAACAGCAACCCTCGTACTATTAAGGTAAAACGTCTGCAACCACTCTCTCTCACACAACATTTCTACTACGAGCAAGATATTCCAAGTTGAATTCAAGATTTTGTATAAATACTTTACTGAACATAACTTTAACATGAGGAAAATTGCTATATGAGAACTATCCTCAGTTCTCAGTTCTCACAATAACATGGAATTTTGTGTGTTTATGGTGGTGGTACATAAAAGTAAAAAACTCCTTATTAGAGAAATCAAATTTGATAATTAATTATTGAGTTACAGGATTTGATTTACTTTTAAATACGTTTAAATAAACATACACCGAATTCAGTCAAAACCAGAGTAATTCGTAATGTACGAAGGCCATTTGAAAAGTTCTTTACTTGACACAGAGATGATATAAATAACTTGATATTTGCCAAGTATGATTCTTTAGATTGCGTGCTACGAAGATTCAGATATTTGCGTTTAGTTTTTTTATTTCTGTCAATTGAATAAAGCAAACAAATTTTAACAATTTCTGAAAAATTGACTTAATTGAAGTTCGAACTGATATTTTGGATATAAAAAAGCTTTCTGTTTGATAGGTACTGTGTATTGTTCACTGTTATTGTTTACTGAGAAATATCTTTTGAATTCGTATGATAAGATGCCTAAATATTGCAACAACTAATGTTTCTAGGGTTAGGTCAATGATGCCGATGTACCTCCAATCAAATTAAAAAAACGGCCGGACTATCAGTGGGAAGTTTTACACTGGACTAACAGGGGGGTATTGTTTAAAAACGGCTCAAACCTTACTATAATACACTGAACAAAGATTTACTTTAATTCACCTTCAGACTCCATCACTTTCCAACGCAATGGAAACACGCCCAAATAATAGTAATCCTTAAAAAACGAAAATCCTCCAAGAGCCCGGCAGCTACAGGCCGATCAGCCTGCTCAGCGCCCTCGGCAACGAAGTTCTTGTCGAGAAGAATATTCTGCCGAACGAACAGTTTGGTTTCCGGAAAGGCCACGCCGCTGTACATCAGTCGGCGCGAAGATCAGACGGGCTTCGGAGATCAGACGGGGGTTCGACAGAAGACGTCACACGGGAGCAGTCTTTCTAGACCTCTCGCAAGCTTTTGACAGAGTCTGGCACCTGGGACTCTTAGTCAAAATGCTCAGATTAGGCATTCCAACTGACCTAGTCAAGTTCTTAGCATCGTTTCCGACTGGACGCACTTTCCATGTGCCAGTCGATGGTGCTCTCTCATCAGTCCAGCATATCGAGGCGGGTGTCCCGCAAGTTTCCCCCCGCGTACTACCGGGGCCTTGAGTACGACAAGGCCTTGACGTGGGTGTCGTACATCAAGAAGGTAACCGGGAAAGCATACGGAATGCTCCGTCTGCTGTACCCCCTCCTCAATCGCAGAAGTAAGCTCTCGCTGAAGAACAAAATAACCTTGTATAAAACCATGGTCCGAGCAGTCCTCACCTACGGATATCAGGCCTGGTTCCCCTTCTTACCAACTACATCGGTCCAAAGACTTCAGTCTTTCCAATCACGTGCGATTCGCACATTAGTCGATGCCCCGTGGTTTGTAAGGAATGCGCAAATCCATCGGGAAACAGAAATACAAGAGCTTCACACGTTCCTGTCCAGGTCTCTGGACAAATTCCTAGCGACGGCGTCCTTTTCGGACAATCCGCTAATCAGAGCTGCGGCAGCTTCATTGCCGACCGTTGCCCCAGACTGGCCATTCACTTCGATCATAACCCTGCCTAAAGAACGGCAAATAAACCCCTCCAGATAAACGACATTGTCGCGACATCCGGAACAATCTCAGATAATACAAGTCAGGGCCTCCGGGCAACTTACCCCCCAGGAAGAATAAGTAAGTAAGTTACTTCAATTGATGAGATCAAATCTGAGTGTTATATATATGTTACATCTAATATTTTCACGGATGGTAGATAATGTTTCTAACTCATTCCGGGTGTCGATCCGTTGATTCTGTGAAGAGTCACGACTTTTAGCCAAAATCTCATTTGGCATTTTCAAGTATCCGCTTCGACTGACAGTTGAACTCAACTGTTAGCGTGGTAGACAGTTGGACTCTTCAGTCGAAGGGGAGAATTTGGCGAACGATTATCTTAGTCTTGGATAACAAAAGGTTGAAAATCCCTGATCTAAATGTACTGAACTGTAAAGCGACTACTTTGAAAATTTTTAAAAAATTCAAAAATATTTTGGTTACTGTATCGGACCAAGAACTTTTCGAACAACTGTCGTAGGGCTCAGAGGTAGGGCAAATGGCTTCCAGCTTTTTTACAAACCACTGCTATTTTCGTAAATCTAAATATTATCACGTTATATCGCATGATCATCGTGACTAAAAAGAAAAATAACACTTGTATGTGTAACAGCTAAATCAGCCTTGTTAAAAATAGAGATCGAACTATAATTTCCATTTCAGGTCATAAAATATTTGTGTCTATATGAGTCTATATGTTTTTGTTTCTATAGCGCACCCCATTGATTGAACTGACTTTCCATTCCATTTTCCTTCCAGTCATTTAAAACAAAAATATAGTGATAAACAATGACTTATTTTTGGTATATTGTCTTTTCTTAGAGCTGCCATGAACTTTCCGACCCCCAAATATGGCAGTTGTGCTTGCTTATCGACATAGCTGCCAAGATAAAAATGGACTTCGTTTTTAACACAATTTTTCGACAGGAAATTAGAATCAATAGCGATAATATTTAAGATCCAATATATAGGAAAGGGTGGGACAAGTATTATATGCTGCCATTTTGTTTTGTTGGCATTTTTTTCGTCAGATTTTTGACAGTTTAGATTTGGATTTTGTTTTTGTTTGACAGTTTAGGTAAATTTTATTATGGACACGCTGAAAGAATGCAGTTAAATGGTTGTAATTTACACTAAAAGAAATTCAATTATTGTAATTCAACGTGAATTTGGGCAAAAATATCCTAATCGTCTAGCGTCTCATAAAACGACAATTTATTGTTTATTCAAGCAATTTCAAGAATTCGGAACTACTGGGGATAGGCTCTTTATCAATGGTCCAAAAGCAGTGTGAATCGCTAAAAATTTTGCACGTGTAGCGCAAAATATGTAGGAGCCGCCAGAAACGTCGATTTGACCACGTGGTGCATAATTGGGAATTTCTCCACGCAGTTTAGGCCAAATTTTGAGAAGTGACTTGCACCTGTTTCCCTATTGAATTTAAAATTGTTCAATACCTGTTGCCTACAGTCTGTAATAAGTGATTTGAATATTATGCTTCTAATGCCTCACATTTGATTGACATCATTTTCAAAAATTAATTAATGCAACATTTAAAGACGAAATAAAAATATTATAGAAAAAATATATTATGTCTTATTTCTTTTAAAAATTAAAAGTAATCAAAATAGTGATACTTGCTGCACTTCTTACAATTCAGTCGGTCGTTTAGTTGTTGAGTCAATTAGACATTGTAAGCATGTAGGCCTAGGTGGCGCAAAGGAAATGCATGTTTATTAAACGGCTAGTATTTTGCAAATAGAGGGGTGACGATCTCGCCTCGCCGCCAACGGACAGCCCAGGTAATGCAATTTTAGGCATTGCACCGTGGACCTTAGAGCATCGTGAATTTGTTGCGGAGCAGTTCTTTAGAAACAGTGATCCTGTAATTACCGTGCAATGTGTTTTCCGTCGACAGTTCAACGTTGAACGCCGAGGGTCAATCCAAGATCGAAACACGATAATCCGATGGGTTGAAGCATTTCGAACTACCGGATCTGTCATGAAGAGGAAACCACCTGGCCTTTCCCGTGCCGTTTGGAAATCAGACGATGTTAAAACAGTGAGAAGGGCGGTTCTTACTAGTCCTCAGCGTTCCACTAAGCGCGAAACTTCAGCTCTGGAAATGTCTCGTCTATATAACCCATTCTGCATGACGACTTGAAGGGTACCAGAGAAGAGTAGCAGAAGAAATTATTTTCAGAGTGATGCACAACTTTCAAGAAAGATTGCAGATGTGTGCAGAAGGGCGACACTTGACTGACAATATTTTCCATCATTAATTTAAAAGTGCACTGTTATTACTTCATTTAGCTAACATTCATTTACTTGATTTACAAAAAAAATGATCTTGAAAATAAACAGTGTTATGCTTAGGTGAAAAACATCTTTCCTCTGCACCACCGGTAGTTGACAATATACAATGTGCTGATAAAAAGAGGCAAGTGTCAACAACATTAACACTTGCACATACTTCATTTATATTTTGTTATGAATGAGCAGGGCGCCCACGTTTTGGCACGCTCGGTTCTTGTAGTGAACTAGCCGTTTTGAATTTATTAATTAGGTTGTGAATACTTAGCACTCGACTCTGGAGAAAAATGGCACGGATTTTGAACGGAAATTTATCAGATTTATAGACATGTCCACGCTTTCAAATATTAATTAGTTATTAGTATTAGTTAAATAGTTAGTAATAAAATTTCAATTTGTTGAAACACCCACATAAACTGCAACTGTTTTTTTCTCATTCGATATTTTTAAGTACGTGAAAAAGTTCATGTTCACATGACATTTAATAAGTTAAATATTAAATGCTTTGTCTAATTACGCAGCATTATACTACATAATTAGAAAATAAAACATAACCAGATGTCTCAACACGGAAGAACCAGTCGTAAATATTTTTTTTACCACTAGAAATCTGCAGTTATTTGTCTTTATTTGGCGATTATATTTGTACTGTGCAAAGGTATATGTATTTTAGAAATACAAAAGCAGTATATAAAGATAAATATATAACAAATATTATGTGTTAATTAAAAAAATAATAAGTTAGGTAATCGCAAATTAAAGAAAAGATTAGCCTATATTAAAAAAATCTGTATTCATAATTTATCGTTTATTATACGTTGCAAATTGGGTATTGTTTTATGAATTCATGCTAAAGGATGCTCAAATATTGAGACATTTAATGTGTTTTAAACAATTTTCAACGATATAAGTATTGTTAACAAAGTCAGACGTGACATATTCTAACATTGTATTACAACAAATAATGTAGGCAATATGTAAATGTGAGCATCAACAACAGATTGTGACAATGTCACACGGAGTCTGCACATCTCTAATGATGATGGCTGTCAACCCGATATGAGTACGAGCTCAGCCATGGCTATAATACTTTTTATAGAGGTCATTTTACTGGGTTATCTAACTCAGCTTAGCTCTACATGTTCTTCCGTCTGCTGGGCACTTAACGTTTGGAGGAAACAGAATTGGTACACGCAGTTCAATCTGTTTAGCTTTTCGCGCCTACCTTTTGGCTGCAGCTTTTTGGCGATTATCCTTCTCATGGAGCTGCACAGCTCTGTATGTCTTCTCACGCCATTTAGGTCTGTCTCGGACACAAATGACATAGACTTCTTTAGAGGTGATTTTATTACCTCTTTATATCTTCTTTTTGGACATCCCAGATTTCGTTTCTTGTTCTTTAATTCGCTATAGAGGATCTGCTTCGGCCTTCTCTGGCAATGATCTAATCATCTTAGCTGATCTTTCATGATCTGGGATTCTATGCTCAAACTGCTGGCTCGTTCAAGTACCTCCACATTGGTCCAATAGTCATGCCCTTTTATTCTTAGATTTTACGGAGGCAGCCTTGATGAAATATTTGTTTGTTTGTCTTGTCTTGTTTTATTTGCTTCCGATACAGGACGCATGATTTAGTTTCATACAGAAGGGTGGGCATTTTTATGGCATTATAAAACCTGAAAATTTAACTTTCCAAATCCAACAAGCATGCTAATTCTTCCAGGGGTTGACCATTCACAACAACATCAGCCATTTCTGTATTCCTATTTGGAGCCATTTGTTGTAGTATTTTCGTTTTGTGTTCATTAATTTTAAGTCCCAACGTACCACCATAGGTCTCACTAAATAAGTCCAGCACCATTTATAACGCCGACACAACTATGCGCACAGTCATCCGCATACTGCAGTTCTATGATGCTAACTAATCTCCTTTGTTTTTGATTTGGCTTTAAAACGTGCAAAGTTGCATAGGCTTTAATCCATTCTATACGATATCTCAACTGAATGCAACAACCTGCCTCTGGCATGAGGCAGGAGAGCGGCAATAAACATCGAGAAGAAAGCAACAACGGCAAGAAAAAAGCGTCGGTTACACAACCTTGCTTAACACCGGTCTTAATTTCAAAAGTCTCAGTTTTACCCACTTGTGTCAGAATTTTTACATTCATGACATTGTGCCAAAATTTTTGCACCAGTCTAGGCGGGCATCCGATAATGCCCTTTGTCAAACGCCTTTGATAGATCCACAATGGCTACGAATAGGTTTTCATTTTGTTCTCTGGATTTTTCTTGTATCTGACGTAGCGGGAATATCATATTCGCTGTTTTACGACCTGCTCTGAATCCACACTGACTCTACGGCGGTATTGTATATATTGGTAAACACTAATCCTGGTGTTTCAACATATACCCGATCGATTCCTCAGTGGCCTTCGTCACAGCATTCTTAAAGTTGTCCCGCAGTGTTTCTATAAATATCTATCATACTAGATAAACTGACTGGTATTATTAAACCAATACTGCCTGAGAGTCAGTGTGGGTTCAGACCAAGTCGTAGAACAGCGGATATGATATTCTCGCTACGTCAGATACAAGAAAAATCCAGAAAATAAAATGAAAGCCTATTCGTTAGTTCACATGATCCAAACTGCTTTTCCAGATTACGCTTGAGAGATTCCCGACAATTCCCCTTCCTTAGGATATTTAGTCAAATTTACGGTATTTTGGGTGACCATTTTGTGTTTGCTTTTTTTATGTAGCGATCATTTAAATTCAGATCTGATTAGTGAACGATCAGTCCAGCAATCATCAGCCGAGAGCAGTGCTTTTTTTGATGTTAACATCTCTCACATCTCGTTTTCTGACTATAACATAATCATGTTATACATCGCTAATACATTATGTCATACATCACTAATACAGTACAGTAAAGTACAGTATTTGTCACCGTTCTTTGCCAACTTAATCATGTCCAAATTTGCAACCGTGGTAGGATGAATTCATTAACTTTCCATTGGTGTGGCCGAGTTATGTGGATAACTAGTATGCAATGATAGATACAAAGAATGAAAATTTAGAAGAATTAGTTAAAAACTTGGTAAAAAAATGATAAATTCCACACTATAGCATTTACATCTTAAGTCAAAAATAATGATAGATTGTCACTTTTGGATGTTTTAGTAAGTAGAAATAGTAAAAATAAGTAAAATTTTGATATTTTTAGGAAAACACCATAACTTAGTGATATATTCTAAACGATTCAAATCATATTTTCCACAGTAGGATAGCTAGTCTCAATTTTAACACTAACTCATGAACCTATATCGAAAAAAGATATACGCCTAAACTGGAACCTTTTTTTAAGATAAGTTGTTTTTAAAGTTCTTTACGGAAAAACTAAGACAAATTTAATTTTTTTTTGACGTTTCACTTGTCTTTTAATGGCATGTTTAATTTAGATACACACAGTTTACACAGGTCAATTATGATGCTACTCCTCACTTGTGGCCTATATGCATAAACATTAATACCTATTATATTATATAAGTACTGTTTATTCAAGGGCTTACAAATAATTATACTATTTCAAAGTTACATTGTGAGTGTCAAAAAATAATTTATGCAAACAAATTTAGTATTACACTGTTTAAAATGAAGAACACCTAGTATTACACTGTTTAAAATGTTTAGATGCATGAGGTCGACCGTACTTCTCTGATAAATTGTCATACCAAATGGCATAATGTCCAACATGCTTATCTTTGAATGCATATAAAATCATTCAAATAGAAAAATGTAAGAAAAACGTGAATTGGAATTTGCGACTTATTTCATACAGTCCATTTTTTGAATTATTGATGTAACACTTGGCCAACTTTACGGTTCATGATTTATCATGCTTCATTAGGTAAATTTATTAGGTTAGGTAGGTTAACGAAACGTTTTGTGGTAAATCTCTTTGAGTTCACTTTGAGGCACTTCTGTTTATTCATTTTCTGTATATTTATTTTAAAAGAAAATTATTTTTAACAGCAATTACTGGAAACCAAACAAAGCGTTATAATTTTTCTTGATAACTAATATAATGTTGGAAATATTTAAGGTATGTTTTTGTTTTTTACTGCGATATTTCGGCCTGAAACATAAAATTTAGTTCCAAAGTTTCAAAATATTTTCAAAAAGGTGTTGTGGTTCGTTATTTACGGTAAGGTAGATTTGATTGAATTTCATGTTATCATAAAGTTCTTTCCGTTGAAAGGTCTATCTGTAACCGGCATTTATAATGAGATGAAGAATGATCTGAAGGATTCGGCCACTTAATTTTCCACTGTTCATAAATGAGGTAATTTGTTTAAATGTGGTCATATAAGTATCGTGTTGTTCGGAAAGTTCGTAGGGATTTTTCATTAGCTGCTCTTTTTACGCTTGTAAAGAGAAATCTGAGACATATTAATGTTTATTCAAATATTATTAATTCCTGTGGTATTTACAATGTTTACATTTAGATTCGCTTTAATTTGCCTTCAGTTAGTCAAATTGATTCAAATTCAACATATGTAAAAATGCATATTATGCTTTTTTATTTTAAAAAGGGCAAAGGCGCTGTTCAAACAAAAAAAAACAATATTTTTGCTCTTTACGGAGAAGGTTCTTTTGAGGAAACCACGGTGCAAAGGTGGTTTGGTTTGTTCAACGGTAGATATTTTGACTTGGAAGACCGGCATCGCTCTGGCTATCCTGCAAGTACTGATGTCGAGGAAATAAAGGCCATGGTAGCCGATGATCCACGCACCACGGTTCGTAAGATAGTAGATGTCATGTTGAACTTAATTATTGTTATTATTTACTTATATAATTATTATTTTTTATATATTTAATATTTTATATATTTAATATTTTAATTATTTTATTATTACTTTTATATATTATTAACTGTTATAAAAAAAACAAACTTACATTTAAAAACCTACCAACATTAAATTAAACAATTAATTTTTAAAATTTTTTAACTAATATGTGATAATTTTGTATAAAATTTTTAAATGACTTATTTAACTTTGACATATTTAACAATTCTTTCACTTTTAAATTTTTGTTTTTTATTATAACCTAATTGTTTTGATATATATATATATATATATATATATATATATATATATATATATATATATATATATATATATATATATATATATATATATATATATAGTCGATCGGCTGGCACTGGCGCTAGCTCCGCTCCCTGAGGCGCTTGTGACGCCTTTGTTTCCAGTCGTACTCTGGATATCGTGCTGTCCGGGTCTGCTGGTCTAAGAACGCTTTTCCACGTTGGCGGCAAGTGTAGAGCGCCGTCCCTCTTGTTTAGACTTCCTTGCTTTTCGATCTCAATAGCTTTGATCAGGCGTGTCCGAAAATGGTTTATGTTGGCTATCTCGTTGTAATCATCAAAGTTAGTTTTGTTGCCTGTTTCTAGTTGGTGTTGGAATAATGTCGATGTGGTTTGCTTATTCCGTATACTTGTTTTGCGTTCCTCGATTCTGGCAGATATTTTTCGGTTTGTTTGTGCGATGTAGATTTTGTTACAGTCTGAGCATGGGATGCGGTAAACTCTTTAATTTTCTAGTTTGACCTTGTCTTTCGGGTTTCTTAAAGGATGCGCCTATAGTTAGGTGAGGTTTATATGCTGTCCTTATTTTGTGATTTCTTAAAAGTCTTCCGATACGGCCCGTTGTTCCTTTGATGTATGATGTTTGATGTTGTTTTATTGCACGGTTGATTGTCTTTTTTGAGTAGCCGTTTTGTTTTAGGGTGTTCGTTATGTTGTTGAGTTCTGCCTGCTGTGCATCGTTGTCCGTAAGGCGGATGGATCTTGAGATTAGGGTGCTTGCTACTGCCTGGATTTGACTGGGGTGGTGGTGTGATTGTGCGTTGAGATGTCTGTTTGTGTGTGTTGGTTTTCTGTATACCGTGTATTGTAGGCGCCCTTCTGTTGTTTTTGTGACTAGAACGTCCAGGAACTGTAGCTTGTTTTGTTCTTCAATTTCGAGTGTGAACTGTATTTTTGGGTTTTGGGAGTTCAGATGTTCTAGGAAGCTGTAGAGCTCCGTTTTTCCGAAAGGTCATATGACAAATATGTCATCGACGTATCTCAACTAATTAAGATGCTAAATGTTATGTTGAACTTAATGTTGGTTCATTGCTGCATCGCGTTTTTCGGACGAAGCTTAGAAAGTGATATTACGTTTCCCATTACAACAACATGTATAAGATTATTATTTTTTTAGTGCGTCCAAACTTTAAATTTAATTAAAACAACAACCCAATCCGATGCCTTGAAACTATTTATTTTATGTGAAACAACGTTCAGTAGCAGTAACGTTTGAAAACAATTTTGGACAAATGCCCGCCATCGTTACTTCTAACAAAGAGCATTCTATCAATTTCCCATCCCTTTTTCAAGTAATTGGGGTCTTATGTCTGCAATTGTCCGGTTATGTTGGTTCCAAGGCGTCAATAGTTAATGGTTTATCGGTATAGACCAAAGATTTAACATAACCCCACATAAAATAATCTAAAGGCGTTAAATCGCATGACCTTGGGGGCCAATTTACAGATTCCTTGAAATAATTTTCTCTCCGAATTTTTCCCTCAATAAATCGATTGTTTTGTTGGCTGTATGATATGTGTTGCTGTCCTGTTGGACCACACGTCCTCCCGATCAATACCATTAATACCAATACCATCAATACCAATTAAATAATCCCCGTAGTTCCTGGGATCGGCGACGAATGGATTAATTTGAATCTTCATCAATACTGCCAGCAACAGCGGCGATATTTTTTAGCAACGCGTAGTTTTTTGTCTTGTTTTTGTTTTAATATCGAGTAGCGCGAAATGCGTTGAAAATTTGTCGATAATTCGGCAATACATCACGAAGTGCTCTATAAGTTTGGCACACAGAACACTGATTTTTATAATAAATTTCGACAATTTGCAAGCGATGCTCTGACGTTGAATGTTCCATGTTGAGCGTTCCATGATGATTGATTGAGACAATTGAAACACATGTTTATAAACTTGCACTCAAATTCACAGATCGTTTGACAGCGACCCCTATCGGAAGTTCGGACACACTAAAAATGATCTTTTATTATTTATTTTGGTTTCATTTTGGACTTCGATGTAATGCATAACATTTTTTTATAATAGATATTCAAAAGTGAATCATAAAGCACCATTTCATAAAAAACGTTTTCAGCGTTCACTTCTCAATAAAAATAACATTCGTTTTTCATAGATTTATATTTCCTATTTTAACAATATATTAGACCCTTTTGATATAGTGATATAGGGATGTTATGAGGACATACATAAGATTATTTGAGGATCAGAGTTATGCACGAATACGAAGTTTTGGTCGTCTTAGGTGCATAGAAGGCCAAGACAAACGACATTTTAGACTTTTTCATTAACGAAATTTTGTTACAACTATGTAGGAATGTTTCGAGGATGACCGTTTTTCCACATTTACTAGCGATGGAGATATATGCTTGTGGTCCTTATTAGGTTCTTTTTCTTACAGCGCATCACAACACGTATAGCTTAGAGTGTATGCGAGCTAGAATTGTTTGGGTCTTGAAATGGAATTCAATTTGCTTTAGTGATGAGTTCAGATTACATTTTAGTGGTTGTGGGCATTACCGGGTGAGATGTTTTCGGGGTAACTTTCGTATTAGAACGGCACACATCCATCACTGCAGAAATTATAATATCGTGGGCTATATGCTTGGGAAGCAGTCACCTCTAGTAACCATCAGAGAAAGTTTAAATCCAGCATATTATTATTACCGAAAAATTACAGCCTGTCGTTAGGCCGTATCTGTAAGCTCATCGTTCAGCAGATAACCCTAGATAACAAACAGCTCGTGAAACAAAGTCTGTCTCTTAAACTGAGGATGGTTGCGGCATTTTCTTGATTGATATTCATACTAAATTGTATAAATAAAACAAAGTTGTCTAATTTTCACTTATATTTTTCTCTAAAACATAACGCGTTTCGCTACACTGTAGCATCTTCGGATGGTTGACAAATAATTAAATTGGATTGTGACAAATAGTAGGTGCTAATAATAATATAATTAATAATAATAATAATTAATGTAATCAATTAATTTTACATGTTTTGCTGGGAATTCCCAGAACCCTTATTTAGACTGTTTTCTCGACATATTTAATAGCGGATAATGGTAATAAGTCTATTTGTTCCTTAAGAAGGACATCTGTGTATTTATAACGGTTTATTTTCAAGCATTCTAGTAAATTCAGTTTGTAAACCATATTTTTTATGTGTAAGATTTTAAAATCATTATTAAATGTATGTTTTTCTTTAATAATATGTTCCGCGTATGTTGAATCAATTTTATTATTTAGATAACTGCGCTTGTGTTCTGCGATTCTGAGTTTAAATGATCTACCTGTTTGTCCTGTATAAAATTTTTAATAAAATTTTAATAAAATAAAGATATCAACTTTTTTAATAGATATAATAAAAAAAACATTAAAACTTTAAACCTAAATACAGTATTAAAAGTTCTAATGAACTCATTAATAATATTAACAATTTAGAGATACCGGAAAATTCAAAACCTGTATCTTTTGATGTCCATTCATAACCCCAGAAGACACGATCATCCTAGTGGGGAAAGTGAACCCGGTAGTTACAGCAGATATAATGAGCTTATTAAGAATGTGTCTTGATCAAAATTACTTTGCTATCGAAGACAAAATTAACAACAGTAAAAAAGGCTTAATTAAGGGTAGCCCACTAAGCCCTTTACTTGCAGAAATTCGACTTACTTGCACCTATACCGTTGACCGATTGGCTGCAAAAAACTGTTAACAACCCCTGTCGTAACGAGATCCGGCAAAATTGCAGGAAATCTAAACAGGGCCGGGCTTAATAAAATAACAGGTAAAAAGATAAAATTAATTTTATACCTGGTTTAGTAGTTTCGAAATATTTTAGTTTAGTTCGCATTCTTTTCTTAAACAGTGCAGTTCTATAATTTCGATCGCATTTTTTGTTATTCCAAACGTACTAAAAATGTGACCTTATTGGAAAGATAGTGATCATTGTGCCTCCAGTAGTACTAATTTGAAAAGAAAACATTTATCGCCCGATGCTAAGCAAATTGTTAAAAATGTGTATGTTTCTTTATTGAATAGGGGGCTTAATGTAAATTCAGCTGCAGCAGAAACGTCTTCATTAATGAAAACTCCGCTGACTACAGTTAAAGATATTGTGACGAAGCCAATTAAAGCCAAAAAAGTCCGTAGTAATTCTGGTAAAAGCAAATGCGTTGACGAAAGTGACAAAAACTTAATTCGAAGCAAAATTTATGCTATGTATGAAGAGCAAACTGTGCCTACATTGCATTCATTGCAACAGCGACTAAGGAAAGATGAAACCAACATTCTTTGCAGGAAACTCCGGAGAATATTATCTCAAATGAGTTTATTATTTACTATTAATATAGAACCACTTATTATTAATGTAGATCAAAGTGACAGTGACAGCGAAACTTATAATTTTTATTGTACTAATAGATAAATTTATTTATTTATTTATTTATTTTTATTGTACTAATAATAATCAAAATTAATAATTTTATCATAATTTATCAATATTGTATTGTTCCCAAAATTATTCATAAGTTAAACCACTCCGGCTCTGGAGTGGTTTAACCAATGCTGGTCGCACGTGGACCAGTTGCATTGGTTTTTGGTTATTTCAGTTCTACACAATGTTGTATTGCTTTGCTATTTATATTATATTTTATTATTATTACTTATTCAGTACGAATGAGAAAACATTCAGTTTAAAATTGGTGCAAGGAGTGGAAAAATGTCTCGTCTTATGTAATTAGAAATTGAGTGACAACAGCAAGAGAGATGTGGTATATTTGGCGTGGGAGAATGTGGCAAGAGCAATGAATGATACAGGTAAGAAAGTGGAATATTTTTATTTATTTATAAAGAAAAATTTGTTATTATAATGTAAAAAGTATTAATAATTACTACTGAAAGTACTTTACTCGGCATGATTGGCATCTAAACAATACTTCCACTGTCATGGCAAAGGAATGATTTGAACAAAAGAGTTTGAAAGATAATTTCTCAAATTTGTTGCAGTTGGGTTTTTTTTCATGCCAAAGTCTAATAACTGCGTTGGTCCATTTTTCATATTTTTTTCTTCTTCCGTATTTTGTTCTTGAAATTGGTATGGTACTCTTTCTTTTTTCCTAAAGTTATGAAGTACACAAACACTGCACACTATATTGTTGATTATATTTTGATCTGTACAAATAATAGAATTTGATAGAACACGAAAATTTTTGCACAGCATTCCACGCGTTACTCTACAGTCTTTCTGGCTCTACTGGTTCTGTAGTTGTAAATTCTTTTTTTATCATCTAGAGCTCTTCTTGGGTAAGGTCGCATTAGACGAACATGTAGCGGAAAAGCTTCGTCACCGATAAAGTAGAATGGAAATTTAATTCCATTTGTATCTTGTGGAAGCTGTTTGGGGACTGGAAAATGCAGATCAGCCTATTTTTTTCATCGTCACATTTTGGACATTCTAAAGATATCCCATCACTATTTCTTGCCTGGAATCCAACTTCAATCATTGTAGCAACCATCTGCATCAGAACAAGCCATTAATACGACAGAATGATAACATTTCTAACTGAAATATGATGAACATGATTTTAGGAGTTTTGAATTCTAATATGCTTCCTATCTAAGACACATAGTAAGCAGGTGCCACAAACAATTTCCGACATTCCATTACTGATAAAAATGATTAGAAATAGCCAACCATTTATTCTCATTCGGTATTTAATGTATATTGGTTGGAGCTTCTCCCAAATTGCCTTAGTAGTAGTTGCAATTATTTTACTGATTGTGTTGACCCCTATCATAAAATATAATGATAATTCTGAGAAAGTACCTCTTGTTGCTAGATACCTAGAACAAGATACATTCAAGTTTATTGAACTTTTTACAAATAATAACTCAACGAAAAACTATTAATTCAAAATTAATAAAATTTTTATTTTCAGCTGCCAGTTGTAAGAATCTACCGCACCGGCGGTATATCCGAATTCGTGAAATATTCGCACCGTATTCGCACCAGAAAATTGAAAAATCCGCCGAGTGGTTCCGGAAGGCAGAACAAATACTACTTATAGGATTATCAATTTTTTTAGTACTCTTCACAGGAAATGAGAGTAGAATTTCTGGTAATGTTCGATCTCCTACGGAAAGTCTATTAAGTACTGAACCAGCATTTTAGTTCACTGAGCAAATTACAAATGAAGATAGTATTTCAAATAATTCAAGCGAGCAAGGAGAACCATATGAAAAACAAAAAAACAATAAAACGACTTAAACATACGAATGCTGCTGATGGGGCTTTTATTAAATATATCGAAGAAAGAACCAATGAACCCAAAGAAGAATATTCTCGGAAAATATTTCTTTTGGGATGATATACAAAAACTAAGCGAATATAAGATGCGAAAGCGTCTTAGATTCATTGTTAGACGATATACCGTCTTCAAACTCATCACATATGTCAAATCCTCCAACTCCTGTATCTGGACGATATATTACTCAATCTGATGTAGGGTATCCTCCAAATCCACCTCACCGAAGGATCGGCTTAGCTCTTTCAAAATGTTAGCAGCCCAGAAAATTTAAGTAATAATGATTGGTTAATTGTTTATGTAAAATATTTTATAGAAAATATATTAAATTTAGCTCAATTAGTTAAAGGCTTATGTAAAATATTTTATAGAAAATATATTTTAAATTTACCTTAGCGCTATTAGTGTTTCTTCTACACCAATGCACCTCCTAAATCTGGTATCCACTTTTTTTTGCAGACGCCATTAAATTAAATAACTAAGTAAGTAAGGTTGTTGAATTCATCCTGTAAATAGCTTTAATTTTAACGGGGTCTAGGAGTTCCTTTGCAGCTACAAACATTCTCCGTTTAAACTTTTTTTCAAAATACGGGTTCACCCAAAAGAGTCTGTTCTTTTTTCTCCTTAATAAATACTAGAAAGTTTGCACGACAAAAGTGAAAACGTATGCATGCAATGGTTGCTAGCAATTGGTTGTACATATCTAATCGCACGAATTGCGTTGCTTTAGTGTGAAAGCTGCTTAAGGGTTCTGGGAATTGCCAGAAAAAAACATGTAACATTACTTCATTACTATAGTACCTACTATTTGTCACAATAAAATTTAATTCTTTGTCAGCTATCCGAAAAAGCTACAGTGTAGCGAAACGCGTTATGTTTTAGAGAAAAATATAAGTGGAAATTAGACAACTTTGTTTTATTTATACAAAGTCTGTCTCTATTTATCGTCCATATCGACGTCAGTAACTCTTAATCGATAACCACAGCCGCCAGTAACTTTGTAGGAAATTGAAACTTCTGTACAATACGTCTGGGATACTTCGCCTTAAGTTATACTTAGTTCTAGAATTAAGACTAAGAACTAGAATGATAGTTATATAACTTAGAATTAATATAGATGTAGTTTGATCTATGTCTCCCGGTGTTAAAGAGTGTTATAATAACCATAGTGGAATGCTTATTATTAATTTTTGTATATCAAGTGTAAGTGATTTTTTTTATCGTTACATAATACCGTCACAGGTTATGTCTGAATAATTGCGGCATGTTCATATATTTTTTTCTTTTTTTGGGTTTTTCACCACGATCTAAAAGTCAAAAAATATAAAAAATATCTGTTCTTATGTAAATAAAGAATCACTGGGTAAAAACAAATAACCAAACGGAGACAAATTTCTCAGTGATTCTTTTTTGTAATAAATTTGTCTAAAGAACAAAATTTTAAAAAATATAAAATTGTTCTAAAATAAATACAAACTTTTAAACGTTAAAGTTTCGGAAAGTATTTTCCTTCCTTTTTCCCCTTTACCGTTTTCAAAACGAATTTAAAAATAAATTATATTAATTTCTATAAATTCTGAAAAGATAGGAAGTAAATATATTTTTTTGTGTAGGTCAATGATACTTACATTGACAATTAGTTTTTAATGACAGTGACATACTACCAAAAAAATATATATATATAGGTGAGGTTTGTTGTGTGATTGTGATTGTGTATTGAAATACTTAAATGCTTTTAATTATATTCTTTAGAATCGGGAACCATATTGAATTTAAATCTACCTTTTTGGAATTATTCCAATTGATTTTATGACCCGATTCCCATGCCTGTTGACAAATTCTAGATTTAATAAAATTGCCCTTTCTAAGAATATTCGTTAATTCTAACATCTAACGGTCTAGATGTCTCACCTATATAAAATTTGCCACATTCGCAGGGAATTTTATAAACCACATTTTTGGTATCTTGTTGTGTGTTGTTTGGTTTAGTTTTTGTTAATATAGATCTAAGAGTATTTTTTGTTTTAAATGTCGTTCTTATGGTGTATTTATTTCCTACTCTTTTAATTGTATCAGAAATACCGCGGATGTAAGGAATTGTGAGGTTAATTATTTGAGAGTTATTATTATTGTTATTAATAACTTTTTGTCTGGTATCAAAAATTTTAAACGATTTATCTATAAAATTTTTTGGGTAATTGTTTTTTTATTAAAATGTCTTTGATGTGATGTGTTTCTTTTTCGGTACAAATAAGTTTTGCTCTGTTATATTAACTTTTAATTACTCCTATTTTGACTGATTTTGAGTGACTCGAAAATAAATTGAGATACCTATCTGTGTTGGTAGGTTTTCTGTAAATTGTAGTTTTTAATGTGTTGTTTTGTTTTAATATTAATGTGTCGAAGAATGGCAATTTATTCTCCCTCTCCATCTCTAAAGTAAATTTAATTGTAGGCTCTCGAGAATTTATATCTTGTAAAAAATATTTAGATCGTCAATACTATGTTGCGATATAGCAAAAAATCATAAACATAACTAAAACAATCATATAACATAACAATCAAAAACATATCTAAGCCATATTATTAGCTTTTTAAGATATTTAATTAATATGTCATTCTCGAGTTCCTCCATAAAGGTATTACTCATCAAAGGAGAAAGAGAAGAACCCATTGCCCTTCCGAAATTTTGTTGATAATACTCATTTTCTAATTGAAAATATATGGTTTTTAAGCACAGAGTTAATAATTTCAAAATTGTATTTATGTTTTGTTTAGTGCGGTCTTTTAATGTTGTGTCATGTTCTGATCTCTTTCTAATTATTAAAAGTGATTTTTCAACTGGTACATTAGTAAATAAACTCACTACGTCAAAACTAACCATTAAATTTTGGTTTGTAATTTTAATGTTCGAAATTTTATCTAAAAAATCTGAAATATTTTTAATATACGATTTTGTTCTACCCGAAAGGGGATATAAAATGTTTAATAAAAATGTTGCTAGTTTATAACATGGGGAATCTATACTACTAACTATAGGTTGAAGTGGTATATTAGTTTTGTGTATTTTTGGTAGACCATAGAAATGAGGTGGTTTACTATAATGTGGTGTAAGTTGTGATCTTTCTAGATCTGTAAATTCACGTTTGTGTTTATATAATGTATTGTAAATTTGTCTCTCTATTTTTAATGTTGGATCTGTAGGCATTTTCGTGTAATTTCCCTCATCAGTTAAAGTTTTAATTTTGTTATTATATTCTCTAGTGTCCAGAATAACCGCGGCGTTGCCTTTATCTGATGGCAATATTTAAATAGATGTGTCTTTTTTTAATTTATCTATAGCTAACCTTTCCTCATGGTATCAATTTAATTTGATTTTAAATTGTTTTTCTAAGATAAGTTTTAATCTGATTCTGTATTCATTTGTATTTTCCAAAGATAATTTTTGAGCAACAGACTCTACTGCCTAAATAATGTCTAATTTAGGAACATCTTTCGATGTAATACTAAAAGACTTTAGTCCTTTAGAAAGTACATACTTTTCAGAATCAGGTAATATTTTACTTGAAAGGTTAAATACAGTTTTATTGTCTTGTCTGTATGTTTATTAATGTGTTTTGTATTTATTCCATGTTTTTCAATAATTAGATTTTTACATTTTTTAATGTGAGTATTTTTTTAGATATTGAAGTGATATATGTAACTGGAATAGACGCTATTATTATTATATTTAAAATATTAACGTATACAACTGTATATTATATTACAACATAAATCTATTTGTTATTGTTGGTGGATTCATGCAGTTGTGGGTTGTATCCTTCTTCATCTGCAACAGTTTGAAGTCTTCTAGGTCTCTCTCTCTGGGCAGATGGTATCGAAGGCGTCATGGTTTTTTTTTTCAACTGTTAGTCGATGTCGCTCAGATCTTGTGTTCTAGTAGTAAGTATTTAAGCTTCTTTTTAAAATTTTTTAGGTTTAATTTTATTATGTCTTTCGGTATCTTGTTGAATTTTGCTTCGGTTTCAGTTGTGAGTTTTTATGTGAGTCTTACTTGTGTATTTTTATGAACTCTAATGTCTGATTTTCTTCTGGTTTCGTATGTATGTATTTGTTTGTTTGTCGTGAATGTGATAGTTGTCTTTATTAATTTATTTTGAATTTTGTATAGCAGCAGTATATTGTGATATTGTATTAGTCGTCTGATGTTTAGTTCTTTTGTTTTTTTGTATAGTTCTTCGGTTGGCGTTAGTCTGTTGAGATTATATAATATTTTCAATGTCTTATTTTTTTGTCTTTGTAATATGTTTAAGTTTTTCTCTGTAGTATTGCTCCATGTATTAATCATATAAGCATTTTTAGATGAGAATAGTGCATGGTACAGTGGTTTCTTCATTTTTGTTGGTATGATGTGCTTCATTTTTAAGAGCAAAGTAATTGTTTTGGCATTTTCTTTTTTTATTTTATTTATATGCTTATCCCATTTTAAGGTAGTGTGTATTTTAATTCCTAGGTAGTTAATTTCTGAAATTTCCTTTAATTTTTGGTTTCTTATCGTTATGTTTAGGTCTCTTGCTTGTTTCTTCTTGTTAAATATTATGTATTCTGTTTTTGTTTCGTTTATCGTGAGTGAGTTGTTAAAACACCATAGTTCGTACTTTTTCATATCGTTATATATATATATTATGTTGTAATCTGTTGTAATCATTGTCAGAATACAACATGCACAAGTCATCAGCGTAAGCATACATTTTTCCAGTGAAGTTTTCTTCGAATAAATCGTTTGTATAGAGTATATATAGCAATGGTGGCAGGTTACCTCCTTGCAAGCCGTACGCAGCTGTATTAGTGTTGCTTTCTGTCTCTCTTACTTTAGTCTTTTGGGGCTTGTTCATCAAGTAGCTTTCAATTATTCTTATGTAATTGTCAAATCCATATGCAATGAGTTTTTCTAATAATTTTTCTTTATTGATTGTGTCGAATGATTTTTTCATGTCGAAATATATTACTACGACCGTGTGTTTCTTTTCTATGCATTTTTTAATATTTTGTATCAAATCATAAACAGCTGAAGTCGTGCTCGATTTCTTTTGGAAGGCATATTGTGCTATATTTATGATGTTGTTTTGTGATATATGCTCTATCATTCTGTTGTGTAAGATTTTTTCTGTTATTTTATTCAGTGCTGATACTAAAGTAATTGGTCTCTAATTCTGTGTTTCATTCTTTTTTCCTTTTTTGTATATGGGGACTATTATGGATTGTTTTAGATATTGTGGATATATTCTTGTGTCTAACATTTTATTTATTAGCTTTGTAAAAATTGGTATTAAGGTTTTCTTATTATTCTTGATCACGTCATTTGTTATTTTGTCAAATCCTGGAGCTTTATGTCGATGCAAGTCTTGTATTATTCTTTCTATTTCTTCTTGTTCTACATTTTTAACACCAGATTTATTATATATTTTATTTGTTATAGTTGTTGTGGTGGTTTTGTTTTTTCCCTGTATTTGTTTATAAGCTAGTTTTTGACCTATTGTGGCAAAATAATTATTTAGTTCGTTTGCTATAGTTTTTGTATCGGTGTTACTAGTTCCGTCTTCTTTGATAATTTCTATAATGTTATCATTTTTCTTGGAGTGTATTTGTCAATTAATAAATTCCCATGTTTTTCTACTGTCTTCTCTATATTCATTGAATTTTCTTGTAAAATATTGCGTTTTAGTTGTTTTTAATGTAAGTGTTGTATATTGTTTTTGTTCTATATATCTTACTTTTAGAAGTTCATTGTGTGGATGTTTTCGATATTTTTTGTAAAGTTTATTCCTTTTTCGTATTTCTTTTATTATATTGCTATTTATCCAAGGGCAGTCGTTTCGTCGTTTTATTTTCGTAATGCACATATTTTTTTTTATAATACTCTGTAGCGTTTTTGAAAGATCTTCATATGATTTAATTTGGTCATAGTTTAATTCCGAAATCATTTTATTTGTTTTTCCATTGTTTCTTTTAATTGCATTGCAGTGTACATAGGTAGGTCTTTTTTTTGTTGGTGGTTCTATTGTTACTTTAATTATATTGTGGTCTGATATATCGGAAGAAATTATGCTCATGTTAACGAGCTTATTTTCAATATTTGTAATTACATGGTCAAGTATGGTATTGTTAGAATTTTCATTGTATCTAGTGTATGCACTCGTCTTTCTTTTATTCAGAATTTTATAGTTTCGTTCTTTATACATGTTATAGTAACTGTCAATCAAACTATTTTTCCCCAAAATATTTACATTAAAATCACCGATAATATGACGTTTGGTTCTGTTTATTATATTATGTTTTAAAGTATATTCCAACGAGTCGAAATTGACATCGGGGGTTTTATATATAAGGCTT
Organism: Cosmopolites sordidus; assembly: GCA_031761425.1. Lineage (NCBI taxonomy): Eukaryota > Metazoa > Arthropoda > Insecta > Coleoptera > Curculionidae > Cosmopolites > Cosmopolites sordidus. Next base: position 102,391 of record JARFXV010000202.1, on the reverse strand, counting down.
ATTGATATATTTTCTGAAGTTAATTCTACATTTATTATTTCTATTTTGTTTATGATACAGTTTACTTTTTCTTTATATTCTATACCATTTCTTATATACATCAATATACCTCCTCCTCTGGTTTGGCGTGATCTAAATATTGCATTGTAGCCGTTAATATTATATAAATCTTCCTCATCTGGTGATAACCATGTTTCTATAAGGGCAATTAGGTCCGGATGGTTTTGTGTTTTTGGGATGATCTCAATTTCTTCAAATTTGTTTCTGATGCTTCTTATATTTTACATTATTATGTTAATCATCTTGATAGTCGTTATTATGTAGTTGCATGTAATTATTATTGTTTTGCTAGTTGTATTTATTGTTCTAGTTTTTCGACATCGGACAGTTGTTTAATTGTTATCTTATCACTTGTTTCAGTTTTTCTGGCATATACATCACCATCTCGAATCCATGTATATTTAATTTTTCTTTCCTTTTTTAGTTGTCTAGTAGTATAGAAAATTTCCCCGGTTAAGTTTGTTATATGTTCGTTTACATAAATGTCTTTATTTCGCCCTTTGATGTGACATTCTCGGGTTTGTAATGTTCCAACTTCCTTACGTGCTTTTATTATGTCAATTCTTGTTTGTTTGTTGTTTAGTGTAACTATAATTGGGTTATTTTCGTTATTGAAATTTTTTCTACAACAGTTTTGTATATTTTCAATGGTGTTTGTATCACCATTTTGCTCGGTTTTATCCACTCCGCTTATAATAATATCATTTTTAATTTTTTCTCTTTCGCTTTTTTCTATAATTCTTTCTAGCTTTGCCATTCTGTCCTTCAGCAATTTGTTGTCTTTTTCTTGATTTTTTAGGATCTTTTCCAATTCTTTATTTTCGTCTTGCATTACATCAAATTTTGCTGAAATGAATTCTAAACTTTTTTGCATTTCATCTAGTTTTTTGTAAATTTCTGCATTTGAAACAGTCTTGTCGATTTCCATTTTATCTACGTCTGCTATTGTATCCTGTTTGTCTTGCTTTGTGCGTTTGTTTTTCATTTAGTTATTGTTTTGTGTTATTATTTGTTTTTGTCATATGTAAACACGCAGGTATATAGGAAAAAAGACAGGGACACTCACTTCACCCTAGCAGTGCCTGTTGCAGGGATTTTCAATTATTACATACAAAAGGAAACAGTAGGCAACGGACAAGGTCTTTTGTGTTGGGCAGTATATAGAGGTAGGAGATCGGCGACGCGGCAAACACGCAAAAAATGCGGAATGTAGCTATCTTGGTTTAGATGGGATACGTGTTAAATTTTGGTTGATATTTTAATAACGAAATGCAATTATTTACCTTATTTTGTTGTGTTATTACTTGTTATCGATGCACTCAGTACATGGGTTTATTTTGGAGAATTTAGTTCTTTGTCACTCACTTATTTCGCCTTGTTTTATAATAATTTTAAGAGAGCTCATTAAACACGTCCACACGGACTGACACCCCGACGAAAAAAATATAATTTAAAATATAATATATTATAAATGTGATTAAAATCTACTTCAGATACTTTTTCGTATATTTGTTGTAATGTATTATCAGTGTCAGCCTTTAATTGTTGTTTACTGTATATGTGATGTTGCATGTAATCTTTTAAAAGTGCTAAACTAGCGCTATGTAAAATATATATGCTTCTGTTTGTGTTATATGGTATATGTAAACGTAAACCTTTTAGTATTATGTCACAATCTTTACATTTGTAACGGAATGTTAAGCTGTTTTCAGAATGTTATAGTTTAATATATTTACTTTTTAAATATCTAAATAAAAACACATCTCAGGACCATACCTGTAATCTAAGCAATGTCTGAATGATTGTGGCGTGTTCATATATTTTTTTCATTTTTTTTGGATTTTTCGCCGCGATCTAAAACTCAAAAAATATCAAAAATATCTGTTCGTATTTAAATAAATATATAATTTATAGAAATTAATATAATTTATTTTTAGATTCGTTTTGAAAACGGGAGGACAATACTTCCCGAAACGTTAACATTCAAAAGTTTGTATTTATTTAAGAACAATTTTATATTTTTTAAAATTTTGTTTGTTAGGGAAATTTATTACAGAAAAGAATCACTGAGAAATTTGTCTCCGTTTGGTTTTTTGTTTTTTCACCCAGTGATTCTTTATTTACATAAGAACAGATATTTTTGATATTTTTTAAGTTTTAGATCATGGCGAAAAAACCCAAAAAATGAAAAAAATACCGTCACAGGTGTTACACAAAAATTACAAAGTTAATCGAATAAAATGTATTTTTTATTGTGTTGTATTTTTTGTTCTCCAATATATTACGTAGAAGTTAAGCCTTTACTTAATATTTAAGACCTCACAATATACTAGTATGTCTATTCAGCAGGTGATCAATTAAATATTAGATATAAGTTAAGCCTTTACATAAAAGTTAAGCTCTCCTAACATATGTCTAATCAGGAATTGATCAATTCAATTTTAAGTCAACATTAACGACCCTTCCGTTATTTTTATTTTCATATATTTTGTTCTAAAAATTTGTAAAGTATAATAAAATATTTTACTTTAGCATATCCTAATTTTTATTTTATATAATAATCATTCGTATGCGTTTGAGCTTCTTAGAGACACTTGGATGTCCATAGCTTTCTAATCGTGGACACGATTTTTCTAGTGCGTTCTGAAAATTAGTGTTTTCATTTCAGTGCGTTTCGTTTCAGACTTAAATGCGAGTCATTTTCAGTCCGTCCCAAAAAGTCAAGACATGTTTCGCTCCTATTTTTCGGAACCGTTTTCGCGCAGATTTTCTTTATCCCCAATTTATTAATCCAAATCTGATGAACGATTATGTGAAGCAAATTCAGCTCTTTTGCACAAGATGCAAGAACGCGCAAGATTCCGGATTCTGTCGACTTTTTTATCAGTTTTTGCAGTTGAAGGCCTTCTACTGCGAGGTTCATCTTCAATCGAGACTCGGCCTTCTGAGAATATCTTAAACCACCTGAAACCATGCATCCTTGACAAAATACTGTTTTCATATGCCTGCCTGAAGTTTTGCAAATGTTTCATTGCATGGTGCCCATGTTTGAAAGAAAACTTGATAGCGCACCGTTGCTCAAAATTGTTGTCACTCATTTTCAGAACGCATTAGAAAAATCTGGTTCACAAAAATGGTTGCTGTGGGCCACGAAGTGATACTAGAAAGCTAACACTCGTACTGAAAATGCACCAGATGTTGACCTATCTCCCCTCCAAAGGGAAAGCCAATATTGTTACCACATCGAATGCTACGCCACCAGTCTCATTAGTTTATTTACACACAATGTATATATTTACAGTTGTAAATACACAATTACTCTGTGGTTGACTAAATGACTCGTTTTTAATTTTTTTTTAATTTTAATTAAACATATTTTTAACACCGTGGAGAAAATATGCCGAGAAAAAAGTGTTGAAGCATAATATGTCTTCGACTAAAAATGCGCTAGATACATTAGGCATCTTTCCCATTTCCGGCGACGTGAAGCCAAGCGAGCCATAAGTGCCGGGCGCGACCGATCGTAGCGAGTGCGTGCGTTTTTCCTTGGAAGGTATGAAAAAATACCACTAGAGGTAGCATGGGGTACAAACATTTTCATTGTGTTATCATTACATACATTACGTTTTCAAAATTGAATTAACAGAAGATGATGTGCCTGGTCATTAAAATTTTCAAAAGTCCAAGACCATATTGTCCGCGATCTAAAATGATGGTTAGCATGTCGCTATTTGTCTGTTTTTTGGTTGTATAATAAAGTTTGTATAATAAAGCAATAATATGGGAACAGTTTTTTGAATGCTGGACAGTGGCATTTATTATATTAATTTTATAGATAACACTTGCCCGGAAAAAAGATTTGACGTCTGCTCTTAATTAATATAACACATCATTAGTATAGTATTGTCTTCCATTTTTAAGGCAAAATCACTCAAACAATATTTCCTTCCTCTTTTGAGTGCTTTTGAATTTCCACAGTTCATCATCAGACTGAGAATAATGAGACTGATCAGTAGTTCATCATCAGACTGAGAATCATTAACAATCGTATTTATATCAATAGGGCCAGTGGTTATATAATTATAGATTATTCCGTAGCTAAAAGTACGCGGAATAGCTCGGGATGGAAAAACAGACTAATTTTTAGAAGGAAACGTGTAAGATTTCATGTGTGGTTATTTTTCTTCTAAACATTTACCATTATCAATTCCAATAATTTTTTTACCATTACCATTCGCGATACATTCTTCAAATCTTAAGAAGAAAAAAACATAAATAACAAAATGTATGCAAAATATTGAAATAATCTTGACAGTATAACGTCCTGTCAACAAAAAAAAATATCAGCTAACCTCTCGACTAAAACGCTTTAATTACCGGAAACAAGCAAATTGAGACATGCTAACCGTCGTTTCAGATTGCGGACAATATGGCCTTGGACTTTTGAAAGTGTTAATTTAGCACCAGGCACATTATCTTCTGTTAATTCCATTTTGAAAATGTACTTTTAACATTACTTTAGATAGCAAAATTTTTAGATAGAAAGTGTTTGTACCCCCTACCCGTGCTAATATTTTTTCATATATTTTCATATATATATATATATATATATATATATATATATATATATATATATATATATATATATATATATATATATATATATATTATACTTTATATATGTTTTATCTAATATTTTCAGCGATGATAGATAATATTCCAAAATCATTCCGGGTGTCGATCTGTTCGCTCTGTGAAGAGTCGCCAAAATCTCATTTGGCATTTTCAAGCTTCGAGTTCAGCAGTTGAATATCCCAAATGAGATTTTGGCGAAACGTCGTGATTCAATGTTAAAAGTATGAAATTTCGAGTATCAATATTTTTTACTGGTTCTGTGTATCTCTTCAAAAATTTAATTGGATCTTTATCTTAACATGATCTACTAATATCCTAATATAGTCCAGCAGTTGGATTCTTCACTCGAAGTGGACAACACTACATATAAATAATTTCAATTGTTGAAACACCCACATAAACTGCCACTATTTTTTTCTCATTCACGTGAAAAAAAGGTCATGTTCATGTTCACACAACTTTTAATAAGTTAAATATGAAATGCTTTGTCTAATTACGCCGAATTATACTACATAATTAGAAAATAATACATAACCAGATGTCTCAACACGAAAGAACCAGTCGTAAGTTTTTTTCACCACTATAAATCTGCAGTTATTTGTCTTGATTTGACGATTATATTTATACTGTGCAAAGATATATGTATTTTAGAAAAACAATAGCAGTATATAGAGATAAATATATAACAAATATTATGTGTTAACTACGAATTAAAGAAAAGGTTAGCCTACATTAAAAAAAATCTTTTAACAAATTCTAACTTTGTATTATAACAAATAATGTAGGCAATATGTAAATGTGAGCATCAATAACCGAGTGTGACAATGTCATTCATCACTGAGTCTGCATATCGCTAATGGTGATGGCTGTCAACCCGATACGAGTACGAGCTCAGCCATGGTTATTATGAGTTAGTTTACTGGGTTATCTAACCCAGGTTAGATCTACATGTTCTTCCCTATGCTGGGCACTTAAGGCTAGAATGATACAGAATTGGTACACGCGGTTTAGTCTGTTTAGCTTTTCGCGCCTGACATTTGGCTGTGGATTTTCGGCGATTATCCTTCTCATGGAGCTGCATACCCCTGTATGTCTTCTCACGCTATTTGAATCTGTCGTTTGCTATCTTTTGTCATTTGGTACGCGTGACACAGACTTCTTGATATATATATATATATATATATATATATATATATATATATATATATATATATATATATATATATATATATATATGTTACATCTAATATTTTCATATATAAGATAAAATCTCATTTGGAAGTTTTCAAGTTTTCAAGTGTTGTCCGCTTGGATTGGTCAGTTGGACTCTTCAGTCGAAGCGGACAACACTTGAAAATGCCAAATGAGATTTTGGCGAAACGTCGTGACTCTTCACAGAATCAACGGATCGACACCCGGAATGATTTAGAAACACATATATATATATATATATATATATATATATATATATATATATATATATATATATATATATATATATATATATATATATATATATATATATATATATATATATATATATATATATATATACAAATTCATTATCTTATATCTTATTATCATGATGTGTTCATAACGTATGACAAAATTTCTTGCCATTTAGGCATTTTTGCATAATTGTCGAACTATATGAAGCGATCTCAAAACATTTTAGTAGCTTTTCACATGCTAGAACCAAACACAGCTATTTTCTTTGCTTCCGTCAAAAGCTATCAACTAAGATGGAATTTCCTCAACTGCGTCGCCTCTATAGACGGATTTTTTTTTCCTTGAAACATTTTTAGTCCTAAATCTGAAAATGATAATGTAATTACTGTTACACGTATAGTTTTTTTGTAATAGGGGGTCAGTGTTGGGGAAAAAAAGGAGACGACATATTTTTGCAATTTAATATTTAATTAATATAAACTTGTAAAACTTCAATTCTTCTATTGGAACCTTCGGTGTGAAACACTAAACTCGAAGAGATTTACCACTAAACACCTCGATAAAACTTCTCGACGCACGTTTCGCTAACAATGTTAGCATCATCAGAAGATGATTTAATCTATTAAAAGATTTAATCTATTAAAATGTAATGTCCCTTTGATTTTTTGAAATCCCTTCTGTTTTAGTGATACAAAAATAGCAGTCACTTACATGGACAGTAATTTCTCTCCAAACCGTAGGGACAGCAAACGGCATAAAATTTTTCTTGCGATGCATCCACTGCACTACATTTACGGGACAACTCACACAGCAAACATGAGGAGCTCAACTTTTATCTTGATCTCAAATGTGGCACTTAAAATATAAAATATAGGCTTTTTGACTTCCTCGGATATAGATCTAGCTTGTGACTTTAAAATAAATCGTCCGCATATATAACAAAACTTATTCGCTGGATCTTTGCAAAATCGACGACTAGAACTTGCCATTTTATATAAAATCGACTTAAATACTTGACTGTACTGTAAACGAGACGGAAACAAAGTAAACTATAGAAAACAATAAAACTGCCCATAAAGGTTCGTAGAATACTGTGGAAATGCCCCATCTACAAACACCTGTGGTAACACCTACACCACCTGCATTGGCCAATCCAAACTCTGGTACAAATAATTTCAATGATCCCAATATATATAGTAGGAGCAGGTACTTGAAAATGGGACGTGCTAAACCATTTCTGTGAGAAGGTGTTTAAAAAAAAAACGCAGAGCATTATCATCAATGTTACAAAAAATAATGTCGACCAATGTTATTTTTGCACAAAACTAGTCTTTTCCGGCAAAAATTATTTATATCCATATAATAATTATTGTTGACTGTTTGCCCCTCCGGAAGGACAAATAGTCAACAGAGTTTGATTTTTGAGCTACCTTCATGTATTTTTTTCGGTTTCGACTTGTTATTGAAGACATGGCTCGAAACGAAAACATACAATTTATTATATGGAGATAATTACGAAGTAATAGAATAGTAAAATAAATTAAACCTAAATTATAATAATTTTATATAAAATATTTGAGTATTTTTAAATTAGGGACAGGGGGTAAGACAACAAAAAATACTATACCCAAATTATTGATGAATAATTAAAAAGGTAAAATCAATAATATAAATACTAACAAATGTAAAAAAACTATATTTATATATTAACTCAGGTGAAGGTCACAAAAGATAAAAATAATCGACAAGTTATATGATAAAACCATTAATTTGTCAACGATTAATTTGAGCGTTTAACGTAACAGGTCTCATTTTTTAAGGAGGATTAAAAATTATGTTATAACGAGTGAGCCAAATTGAACGCCAGTTTTAATTTGGAAATAAAACGGCTTTTTATTCACTTATATTTTCGATTAATTGCTAAAAAGGATGTTGAACAAATAACCTTTAGTTGCAAATCTTGAATCTCTTTTGAAGAAATGTCCATTACTATTTCGCACAAACTTTGATCAATTTGAAGGATAGTACGTTGGATCGTTTTTATATTGCTGGCATAGACTTTGGATTTTAGATAGCCCCATAAACAGAAGTCGTACGCTGTTAAATCACAAGATCTTGCTGGCGAATTGTTATTGGCATTTCGCGATTGTGAAATTATAAGAGTACTAAATAAATTATTGCTCAAGTTGTTTGACCACAATTTTGGTTGGTTGTTGTGTTCTGTGAAACCACAGAACATATATCGTCTAATACGTAATAATATCGTAACGATAGCCTTACAATTACCGCATTTCCAAAAAATATGGGTCTATCACGCCGCACAGTGGGACAGATTATCGAAAAACTTGGCCAAAATTCTGGTACTATTTTGATGTTCTTCGGGGTGTTGAACACGAATAAAATATGTTTTACTTTAGAAAATTCTACAACCAAAAATAAAGCCGGATTAGCGAATTATCAATGAAAATTCTGCTATTTCGGTATTTTACTTTCATAAAGGTGTCTTATGCCCAAAATACCGGTTGGTAGTGGGTGGCTGTTTGTATATAGACCAAGTTCAGTTAGGGGAAAGAGGAAAAAGAAGAAACAGAGTAGATCAAATTAATTTATTACAAAAACTATTTAAATAATTTAATTTCTTTCTCAGAATAGCTGCTGCTTGAACCATTTTGATTTGTGTAGCTATTCTCACTAGTCCCAGTTACATTTACATTTGGTTCCAAAGCTTCACATAAAATGTAAGACATAAAATTTCTCCTCCATTTTGAACGCTTAGAATACGAAGCCAAATATAATTGGCTGCGACCAGTAGTTTCTTTCAGAATTTCGCGAAGACCAAAATAAAGTCTAGCTATTCTTTACATGAAAACGATGTTTCGTCCGGAAACTTGCAGATGACTTGGTCTTAAATTCATTAATGAAACGAAGCAGATGGAGATTACTTGTTTTTGTTGCCGTAACTAGTCGACTCGAGACACATTTCTTAACTTGATCGTATTTATCTTCACTGGTAGGAAAACTTGACATGATAGTCTGTTCGCATAACGTCCGCCCATTAATTGAGAATTCTCAGGGACTGTTCAATCAGGAAATTAAATTTCAAAATTTACGTTCTCTCAAGGTGGTAACTTTTTTTGTTACATTATGGTTCTCTGAAGAGTAATCTTCTACTAACCGTCATTTTATAATGCAGGCACCTTAGTCATAGTAAAAAAAGTGATTCAAATTGAATTTCCACATTACAATCTAAAATATTTTTGAAACACCACTATATTGTCAATGGCAACGTCAGATTTCTAAGCTAGAAACATAAACAAAAATAGTCAAATTTCATGAAAATGACGGATTGTTTTGGCGCGCAAAATCGATCTTCTGAGAGGACAATTTGGAATGTGGTCAAAAAATTCGAGTAAACTCGATCCGTAGTTGACATCAAAACCCCTCGGCATGCTCGTAGAGGTCGTTCAGAACAAAATATTGCCATTGTTCTCGAAAGTGTGGCTGAAAATCCAAGCACATCAATTGGTCATCGATCGCAGCACGTGAGCCTTACGTATTCCACTACACCGTGAATTTTAACAAAAGATTTGCAGTTACATCTATACAAACTCCAAATAACACAGAAATTAATGACTCGAGACCATCAACAGCGGCGTGTGTTTGTCGAATGGATACTCGAACAAGGGGTACATTTTTTAATAAAAATAATCTTTAGCGATGAGCCACATTTTCACGTTGGTGGCTTCGTAAACAAACGCAATTATCATATTTGTGGATTGGAAAATCCAAGAGACATTGTTCAAAAGGAAATGATATCGGATATTTTTCTGGGAGCAGTTGGAAGATGTGGATATCGAAGATCTTTGGTTATAACAGGACAGTGTCACCTGCCACGTAGCAGGAGAAACGATAGAATTACTGGGCAGCAAGTTTCGATGTCGCATTATTTCACGTAACGGCGACATCAATTTACTGCCGCGATCATGTGATTTAACTCCTACATATTTTTTCCTTTTGGGGTATGTGAAGAGCAGAGTCAACAAGAATAAACCGAACACCATTGCAGAGCTGAAACAGGAGATTAGACGCGAACTAACCAGCATAGAACCTGAATTCTGCCGGAGAGTAGTCCAAAATTTGCACAAACGGATTATGTCATGCCACATGAGTCGTGGCGGTCATTTATATGATATCATCTTTCATATATAATTGTAATTAATATCCTCAATGGGCAAATAAACATTTTTTATATTTTTGATTTTAGACGCATCATCTAATTTGGCCATTTAAAGTCTATTAAAGTTGGGTAGACTATTCAAACACTAACATCCACACCAAATTAGCAGGAGTTGAACCTGCCAGTGCGCCAACCGTCGGTACCATTGTGCCACCGCTTTAGGCACAGCTTGTATCTTGTCCGGCTTTCGATCAAATTGGAAAAATAGCATTTTAACAATATTAACAGGCTATTCTCTCGTATAGTTTTCCATATTTTCTAATCGGAAGAATTAAAGACTATAGCTGCAAAGTATCAGATTGGCCAACGGCAAAATAAAAAACTTGTAGAACAATTTGGGCTACCCTTTATATCAATATACGCACCAGATGATGAATAATATTCTGCCAATGTTAGACTGGGTAATAACCAAGTGATCGATTCGTGCCTAGAATATTTTTATAAAGAAATAAAATACAATTATAATTTTTGCAGTCTTTATTGAAATAAAATATATTATACGTGGAATATAATATCGGAGAAATTACCACTTTAATATATAAAAGCAAATATATTTTCATTTTTATACCTTTTTTACACGTTTCAGGCTATTCTTGATTGACTTCTTGAGTGTTAATCTGTAATAACTCGATTGTCTTTCATTTTATTGTTGAGATAACCTTACTGAACGAGGTTAGGATCATATAGAGTATTGCTGTTTTGTCAGACATGCCGCCACATCTCGAGATTAACTTTGGATTGAAATATGTTGGTGGCAGCTTGTCTCCTTTTGTTGAAATCACAACAGTAAAAACTGTATAGTGCGTAACTCCCACTAAAACATATTGAAATTTTTGAACGTGTGTTTCGGTAACCAAATTACCATCATTAATACGTCATTAAAATTAAGCGATTGTTTTCTATACGATTTATACCTAAACCTAGTGCGGTGAATAGTATCAAGTCTGCTGTAATGTACAAAATTTATTTATGAATAAACTAAACAAACGACAAACGGCTAAATCAAAATAGCTTTTCTACGCATCTAATAATTTCTTATCTTTAACATTTCGAAATAATTCTTAAGTTGCTTAAATCTACATAAGGGGTACCCATAAGTAATGTTGTTTTTTCCAATTTTATAAAAACTTTGCCATCTACCGACAATAATTTAGATTCCTATATTCTAGTTAAATAATGTGTATTGATATTTAGTGTGGTTATTGTTAAATTAGGTGCATTGAAAATAAATTAGATTACAGAAAATTAAGTAAACTATAAGAATGAAAGAGCAAAATATGGATACGTTCCATGTTAGACATTTGATGTTTCATTTGAGTCTTGAAAGCATACCAATGCTACTCATGCCATAAATCCCATTAATGCTGTTTATCCTGGTGCTTGAATAGCGGACATGTTAACGTGAGTTTAAACATTTTAGAAACAGTGATTTCAATCTTTTTGACGGTATAAAATCTGGAAGACCTATTGAGTTTAATAAGGATCTGTTGTTAGCTGAAATTGAAGCTGATCCCAAACAAACCATTCAGGAATTAGCCACAAAGCTTAATACTTCAAGGTGCACAATACGACGATGTTTAAAATAACCAAACAAAGTGCAAAGAGAAATAATGTGGGTTTCATATCAATTTTGAGTTGAAAACAAAACGATCCACAGTCCAGGTTAGGAAGAGATTATTTAGTTCAACACATTTTTTCTGAAGATGAAAAATGAATTCTATACACAAAATAAAAACAATGGTTAACACCAGTACCTTAAAGAGTGTTACTGTCGGTATGGTCGGATTTACAGGAATTATGCACTATGAAGTTCTGAATCCTAATGAAACTATAAGTGCTGAATTGTATTCAGCTTGATAGACTAAACATAGCTTTGATGGGAAAACGCTCAAGACTGATTAATCGAAAAGGTAATACTCTGCAGCATGACAATGCAAGACCTCATAATGCCAAACTCACCCATAAAAAAAATAGTTGTGCTGAAAGATATTTCCTATCCATTCTCTTGATGCTGCACCGTCAGAGTACTCTCTGTTCAGACCTATGAAACATTTTCTTTCTAGAAAAAAATGGGTCTGGAACAGTTATCAAAACCCCACTAATGCAAGAATATTAGTTAAATTTAAAATTACCCTCATTTTACATAGTTTGTCAATATCAATAACGATATAGATTATATTGTAGATTAAAACTATATTCACTCTTAAATAAAATAAAATTCAAAATTGTAGCCAAACCAAAAAGCGACATTATTTATGGATATACCTAACAAACACAATACCAACACGCATCACGGATGAGGACACGGTGGACTACGGGAACTATGGCATATTCAAAAGCAGGACAGACAAACGAGTCGCCGGGGCACTCTGCTTCTGGACATAGCCGTTGTGGTACACAAAGGGATAGTTAACTTTATTAAAAAAATTACCCCCATAAAGAATATACTAATGACAATGCGCATACAGTACGCCAATAAAAAATATATCATGATCAATATACATGCCCCCACAAACGGAGACAACAAGAAAAACTTCAATTCTACAGAGAAATTCTGAGAAGGTAATGTAACACTAGAGAAGGTAATGGCAAAGGTCCCAAAAGATGACCTCAAAATCGGTAGAAAAAATTCATCACAAAACCGTAGGTGAATTACCCGGTCACAAATTCACGAAAAAGAACGGCACAAGACTCATCGAACTATGCCAACAGAATAACCTAAAGATCATGTCAACATCCTTCAGAAAACCTCCACAAAAACAGAAGACATGGAGATACAGCAAATTGGTGAATTCCAGATAGACCACGTGGTGATCTCATACTAAAAGCACAGGAACTGATCTCATTGAAAAAGAACACAAAATACCCTTGGTGGGACTCGGAATGAGAAAGTGTATTGCAACGACACAAACGAACATTTCAGGTGTACAACACAAAAAAATCAGTAGAAAGTCAACAGCTTTTTGACGAGACTAGAAAACAGACCGCAAAACTTATCAGGCAAACTAAGAGGAAGTACATGAAGGAACAACTAGACTCTATAGAGGAGAATTTCCGCAATTATAACACGAGAGTTTTACAAGACTTTCACAAGAGAAATCCGGGGATACTCACCACAAAATCTTTGCTTCAGAAAGCGGAATGGGAGATTAGCGCTAATCAACCAGCAGAATTGTCTGGCACACTATCTCCTCAGTTGCTTCGAACGCGACACAAGATTCTCCAAGGCAAATTGTATCTATACCAATCACCACCAACAAGGAAGAGATCCAGAAGAATTACCAGATGAATGGAAATGTGCTCTTATCCACCCGCTGCATAAGAAAGGAGAACAGATGTGAAGAACAACAAAGGAATCTCCTTACTACAAGTAATCTACAAAATCCTCTCAGCATGCCTTCTCCAGAGAACACAACACAACAACAAGAATAACTAGAACATAAAATTGGCGTGTACCAGGGAGGCTTTCGCCCTGGTAGCTGTTGCACTGAATAAATCTTTAACTTAAAAACAATACTAAGATACAAAGCCATCAGGAACGTCCCAATCATCTGCGTTCGTGGACTTCAAGAAGGCATACGACTGCATCGACCGAAAATCTCTGTTCAACATTGTAGAAGATCAAGTGCTCGACCCCAAAACACTACCATTGATCAAGCAGACACTGACCGATACAACCTCTAAAGTGAAATTTATGGGAGAAATTTTCGAACCCTTCCTGATTAACACCGGGGTACCGGGGTACCCCAAGGAGATGGGTTATCCCCACTCTTCTTCAACCTGGTCCTAGACCATGTCATAAGGGAATGAGAAAAATAACTGAAAAAACAAGGATACTGGAAACCAATACGACTCGGACGAGCCAAAAAACAACATAGAAATCTTATGCCTAGCCTTCACAGACGACCTAGCCATACTCGCAGACAATGAAGCAAGGGCAACCAAACAGATAGAAGTCCTCAAGAAATATGCAGAGAAAGTCGGCCTACAAATCTCCTTTCAAAAGACCGAATTCTTCTGCTCAAAATTAGATATCCAAAATTTTAACACAAAATACGGCAAGATAAATAGAGTCACAAACTTCAAATACCTGGGCGAGATCCTCTAACCCACAGGAGGAAAGAAGATAGTAAAAAAGACTCGATTATAGAAGATGAATAGGGCAAGCAAGAGACCGTAGCAAGACACATAATATACAATAAGAAATGCATATCCACACACGCAAAAATAAGACATTACAACACAGTAATCAAACCAGAGGTGCTATACGCAAGGGAGACACTTACCCTCCACACAAAAAAAGCGGCATAGAAAACATACTGAAAGAAAAACGCAAAATTATGAGGGAAACTCTCGGCCGAAACCTAACAGAGGAAGGATACAGACTACATTTCAGGAAGGCCACAGAGAGAATGTCCGTAGCGGCGAACATAAGAAAAAGAAAGTTAAAATTCTATGGACATATCAGTAGACTCCAACCGACAAGACTCACCAACATAATTCTTACATATATACATGAGGTCAAGTCAGCAGTACCACGGATCGCACAAGTCAGAACTAATCTGGGAAAGGAACAAATAGATTGAAGACAGAAGCACGTACAAAAACAAGATACGTATGTGGAATGTCGCGTCAGAGAGCGAAGTTTCAGGGAGATCGGGGAAGGTGGACGGAGGAGAGAAAAATAATCCACGGATAAAGGATGAGGGAGGTATGGAAGATCAATAGGAACACTCAAAAATGAATCAGAATTCTTTGAGTGATCCAACCGAATCTGTACCCACCTAATAATATATACACACACGCACACGCTCACGCTCACGCACACGCATACGCACACGCACACGCACACGACACGCGCACGCACTCACATTCGCATACGCACACGCGGGTCTAGGCTGTAATACAATACAACTCAGGCCATCCTATGGTGAACGCCCGCAACTGTTAAACTGCACGATACCATCCGTGACCCGCCCCAGCCAAGTATGCATGAAAAATGGCAGACCGAGTACATGGAGGATATTAAAAATATTCAAAAACAAGAAAAATCCATCCATACCCCACGCAAAAAATTCCTATTCTTTCAACTGCTACCGAAACGTTAGCAAGTGTCCACCGAGATCGGTTTATCTCTTTAAGCTGTCATCAGTTAGACCACATACATCTGATACGGTCGAGGTAAATAGTCATACCTTTGATCATTCCTTCAACTGCTTTCCAAACGTTCAGCTCCAGCCTGACTGATGACGGCTTAAGGCCAGCAACCGGTCTTGGGAGACTTGGAAGTATTGGGGAGTGGCTCAATAAATGAGCAATTATTACGAGGAGCACGGACATTACTCCACGAACGCACTTGCAACTTTTTATGAATGCCTGGTATCCGGATACGGCATGGGCAGGTCACGAACGGTTTCGCGTAGTCTGACGTAAACTGACGTGTTGGTGGCGGCTGAAGGAATGGGCAATTTTTACGTGGAGCACGGATGAATTTTTCTTTTTTTGGAACATTTCATGTTTACCAGATAATTAAATGTTGCAAAACATTTAGTTCTTCATATATTCTCATTACTTAATTCTAGAGATTTCCTGATCTATAGTTTTAACCTGTGATTATATTTATATTTCCTTTTAGGATATGATGAAATGTTAAGAAACAGAATATGGGTATTTAAAGTTAATGTGATGTTAATCTCAGTGAAATGATAGTGTGATGAAGAAATTAATGTGTGTTTATTTGTTCAGAAGTACATCATTGGTGAAACCTATTAAGTGAAACCTTCTAAGGACAAAATACTAATTTTCAAAGCAAACTGTAAACATAATATCAGAAACTAACCTGATCAGTTCTACCTTAGTAAATTCCATTTCGGAAAACGAATTAAACGAATTGCGTGACACCTTTCGTCCATGGAAAATCTATTTACACTATGATGGAATTGTGTGTATTTATTTCATCATATCATTAATATTAACTAGGCCAGTTTATTAAATTGTTTGTAATATGATTAGTGACTAAAATCCAGATACTTGGATAAAATAACCTCAACTCTTTCATGCAGTGGTATCGTGGAAATGCATTCATGGAGTATAGGAATTCCTGCCACTAGGTAAAAGGAAAATATTACTTTTTAGCACTACTACTGACTATAAATTCAATATTATTGATTTATTTGTTACATCAGGGATAAACGTATTCTTTAAAGTGTGATGGTTGATTTTCAAATGAATTGGTGGCGTTCGGTACGATTCTGTTACAACAAAATTGCTTAATCGAATCTAACTCAATACTAAAAAAGCCATTATTTACTTATTTACTTTTGAATAAAAATCTCTGATAATCTGAAAATAATATTATAAAATATTAATCAATAACTATTTTATTAAAGCGGATTTTTTGATGCCGCTGATACTGATCAAATATAGTCAGGCAGTTCACTATATTTACATTATTATTTTGGTTAAAAATTGAATTGTATTATACATTTTTACATATTAGATGAACGTTATTTACACAGTGACGAAAAAAGTATTTGAACAAACCGATTTTTCCCAATTTCCTTTATTTTAACAGTGTTATTTTTTTAACGTTATACCAATGCAAACTAGACATGATTGACAACAAAATTATACCATAATTATAACAGAATACAAAGTTCAATATTTAATAGATTATGAAGTATCAAATTTGTAATGGAAACTACTCAAAATTTTTTTCAAAATTGTAAAAAAACTTTCAGTTTTTGTACTGTATCCATTATCTATAACCGCCTCAGCATTGATTCTACTATTTTTTTTGTTATATCTCCTGATATATTTGTTCATTCTAAGAGTAATGTTTCAAAGTTCTCAATAAAATTAATATCTAGTTACTGGGGTGGAATATATCCGGTGTAATCAATCTTTTTTTGACATTGTAGAGCAGCCATTCTTCCGTAACTCTCGATGGCGATCAGATCGTTTTCTTACAGGAATCTTAAGACTTCCTTGGTACTAAATTTTGTAGTGCTTCCGATCAAATTTTCTAGAAATATGTTCACATACTTCCAAGCATTTAAGATCGATTCAACAATGATTACTACATTTTCAGACCCAATTCAAAAACCACATACGAGGAATCTAGCGGCGTCACTAAAAATTACTGATTTCCAATATCTAACTGGAAATTTATATAAATTTTAGCAAGCTGCAATATTTTTTCCTTTTTTTGACTGATGAAGGGTTTCTTCCGGGCACTCTTCCCTATATCTGAAATTATGTAAATAATTTCTCACAATCCTAGGCGCAACGCTTACTCCAGAGAATGTTATTGTCTACTTCTTGACTTGAAATTAAGCCATTTTTTTAAACAAAATTTGACATTTTTTTCTGAATTTTAGCTGATAGTACTTTCGGTAGTTCTTGCCTCTTATGGGTTTCAATGCCATGTTCGTGTAATTTCTTTTTAAATTCACAATTTTTGCAAGTATATTCAAAGGCTGCTCTCGTTTTTTTCTAACCATATTATTAGCACATTAACATTCAACACTCACTTTGTAGCTGGTTAAGATGGATTAAATGTGTTTGTTTTTGTGTATTGAAGTTAATCACTATCTCTAAAGCCGATTAAATCAGCAAAATTAACTGTTCAAATATTCTTTTCCGCTAAAACATCGCTACTTTATTAGCTAACCTAATTAACTAACTATATTTTAATTTAATTAATATATTTGTTGAAACTAATTTGCAGTTTATGTTGAATCACGCCATAAAATTAAATGAAGCTGATATTTAAAACAAATTGTGAAAAATCGGTTTGTTCAAATACTTTTTCCCTCCACTGTATTTGTGTAGAATTTTATAAATGAGACAAATTAAATACTAAAATACTTATTATTTACTTTACTCGAAATTACCTGTCACCCTAAAAATAGTATTATAAAACATTAACCAACATTAATCAGTAATCATTTTTATAAGCCGACTTTTTAAAAAGCAGTTTTGTCGATCTGATAGTGGTGGCCAGGTAAAATATTATTTTTAGTACAAATAAAATTATATTACTTTATATATGAAGATTTTGTTTTCTAGACGCATTTGAAATTGTCTGGCAAGCCATCAGTATATTTATCTCATTTCTTGTTGATATATCTTCTCTTCAATTGAGTTTAAAGTCAAGTTGAAATTCTAAATATATTACACTTAATGTTTGAGTTATGTTTATATAATTGGTGAATATAGGAGAACATTGACTTTTGAAAAAGTAATATATTGAAATTTACTTTCAGTGATTTCAATTCTCTATCTTTTGAGTCAATTTCCTATATGCAAAAGGTGATCCTGGATCTCTGGTACTCTAGATTTGATAAGATGAAATTGTGTTGAGTGTGAATTGTGTGAACGATGAAGTTTTTTCCTTTACTTTTGTTTTAAAATATATGTGTGTTAGGTATGACCTAGTTAGAAAGTAGTATGGTATAAAAAGGGATAAGGGATAGTATGTAGAGTTGTCTGATTTTATAAAACCGGCCTTCGAACCAAATCTTCTCAAAATCCGATTGATGTTAGATTTATGTCTATAGGTTGCCTTAATTAAATTCTATTGCTGTTTATAGTTAGTTTTTTAAATTTATTGTTGCCCGGAGCGTCGTTAAGTGGAATATATATATATATATATATATATATATATATATATATATATATATATATATATATATATATAGATATATATGTATATATATATATATATATATATATATATATATATATATATATATATATATATATATATATATATATATATATATATATATATATATAATTTGATATGTTTCTCGACCGTGCAATTTATAGTTTTTTTTTCTTGGGGAAATTGGTTGTTTTCGGGCTTGCGGTCAGCAGTAAAACAAGTGTTTAATCGTCTCAATATTTCGTCATTGTTTTGATGACTTCATCAGGAGACTCTAAAATTATTTTTTTCCTTTTATTATTTAATAAACAATGAAATAGTATAGAACACCAACATGTTAAAATATAAATTTACATAACAATAAATATATAAACTTACCATTAATGACTATGGTTTAAAACGTGTGTATCTAAATAACGTTCTTGAACGATACGGGCCCAACCAGGAATTAACAATCTTTTTTAAACACTAAGGTATTTCAACCTACAACCATCGCGGTTGAAAAGACTGGAGCACTTTCAACACGAACATCCATTGTTTGGTGTTATTTGAGAATATGGCAATAAATACTGCTAAGACCACTCGTATCTGATTTAAAATTCATCGTGGTCTTATTTTGTCTTATATGACACATCTCCAAAAACAGTCTTTTTTTTGTAGTTATTCATCTGTTGTATGACTTTTACATTGTCGAAATCCATATTATGTCCAGTATTGAGGAAATGGTCAACCACAGCACATCTGTTGTTGTGATTACGGCAGTCACTCTTGTGCAATGTCATTCTCTGTTTAAGCCACTGACTGGTCTGTCCTATATAAGATATATATATATATATATATATATATATATATATATATATATATATATATATATATATATATATAAAATTTGATTGGATCACTATCTTAACGTGATCTACGAATATACTAATATAGCCTAGCAGTTGGATTGTTTACTCGAAGCGGACAACACTTGAAGATGCCAAATAAGATAGTGGCGAAACGTCGTGACTCTTCACAGAACGAACAAATCGACACCCGGAATGATTTAGGAACAATGTTCTGTAAGAAAGTAAAAGAAGTCCGCTTTTATATATTTACTTATAGCCAAGGAGCTTCTGCTTGGTGTTTCGTTGAGTACAGGGGAAGATATACTTTTGGATGATTTAACTGGTTTCCTAATGAAATGGTTATAACGACTAAGATATACAAAGCCATCCTTTAATCCTGTAACCTACGTGACTAGTAATTTATTTAAACTCGGGAACTTTAATTTTTTATATTGAATTATTTAAGTGAGTACTGTCGGTTTTAGAATTACCGTTCAGAATTTGATGAAATTTACCATATTAGTAGATTATGCTAAGATATTACAGATATCTTTCACCCTTTCTCCACGAGATGCCACCGATCGTTTTCCAATGGCCAGTTGACATGGCCTGTCCCCGATCGTCTCTCTGAATTGTTTTCTCTGCTTTCATCTGGAGCTCGGCTGATGACGGCTGAAATGCTAGAAACCCGTTCCGAGAGATACGCCACGGCGCATGGTGGCAGTTGGGCGAAGGCGATCGGTGGCATCACGTGGAGAGAGGGTGAAAGATTTCTGTAATATATATAGTCATATTACAGGCCTTTAGACCCATAGCTTTGCGATTCTTCTTCTTGTTGTTCTATCTCTGGTCATTGTCTTCCGGTCCTTAATCGTCTTTCGTTTCAGATCTTCCATGACAGCCCCTCTCCATCGCTTCCTTGGTCTTCCTTGCCTTCTTTCATCGTGTGGTCTTGTCAACATGCAATCTTCTTCACCACTCTACTTTCTCCTATTCTCTCTATGTGACCCAGCCATTGCAGTCTTCTCGATTTTACTATCGTGCTTATTATTGTTTATCATAAATTTCCTCACTTGCTCTTCTCATATACATTGTCATAGTCATTGATTCTCATAGTCATTGATTTTTTTCCTCCAGTTATCCTTCTGATTATTCTACGTTCCTATCTTAACAGTTTATCTTCTTATTTCTTGTTTAGTATCCATGTCTCACATCTATACAATGCTTGGTCTCAATACCATCTTAATTTGGTATTTCTGGATATGAATTTCGATCTTATTAGATGGTTCAAGAATCCTGCACATCTGTTAGCTTTAATCAATCTTTGGTCTATCACTTTCTCTTCTCCACACTTGTTTGTTATCCTTACGCCTAAGTAAACACATTTTTCCATGCTTTCAAAAGTCATTGAAAGAATGGAGAAGAGGAATAATGACATTTTTGATATTTATTCGCTAATTACTGCTATCACATACCCTGAAGCTGTACTTTTAAGTGTCTTAAATGTTTTATATATTATTTTTTCTCGTTTGCTCATTTTTTATTGAAATCTCAACGGCACTTTTTGTAAAATATGATAAAACCTGTGATTTGTCATAAGGCTCAATATTTAAAGCATGACATTACAAGTGTCAACATTTTTTTTTGGTTTTCTGTAGCTCTTTAAACATTTAATTGGATCATTATCTTACCATAATCTACTAATATGCTAAATTTCATTAAATTCTGAACGGTAATTCTAAAGCCGACAGGACTACTTTAAAAGTGGTATCGTTTATCTAGGTCTGTTACTGAGATTTGTTCGCCTTGATTTCTATTAGTTTCTATGCTTCCTGAGAAGCAACAAATATTTTAAAAAGACCTCTTAAATACATTTGATTAATTAGAAAAGATAATTTTCTTGGTTTGCATTTCATCAGCAATATTTTCCATAAAAAATCTACGACACGCTTCTCTTCTTTTTTTTCCTTCTATGGAGTTTGCTCCCATCTGCTTTATTTTAACGTTTTTTTTTTACTTTAGGCTCAAAATAATGAAGGATTGGTCAAATTTTATGCTTATTTTCGTTATTAGTGGGGAATTGAGTATACGGTAAAATTCAAAGAAAAAATTGTTTTATAAAAATTTAAAAAAAAACCGTACGTCTTAGTTTAAGAAAATTAGTGATTTCATATTTTTCATTATCAACTTGTCGTGTTGGTTGCCCACATTTATAAGGCTCTGTGAATAGTTATTGTCATATATTTGTTTAAGATTCAACTTGAGTGCATTATTTAGTCTTTTGCATGCTGTTTTGTTATTAGGATTATGGGTACGATGTCTGGGCTATTGACATTGTTTGTTCGAATTTAAGTTTCTTTGCTGTGGCGTGTTTATAGTCTGGCTGTGTATATTGCCGCAGTATAGTATCACAGTCTAAATGTTTTTTTTTAAACATGTTTGTCGATTAAATATAGTGGTTAGGTAGTCAGGTAATTTTGCAATATTATTTATGCTATAAATTGTCTTGTATTATATGTTCATTTTTGGTTGACGTATTAACCATATTTATATTTATGTGGAATTGTATGGAAAAATACATAATTATATACTAAAAAATGTATTATTTATTTTAAATGAATATACCTGAGAACCTAAAAATAATATTACAAAACATTAACATTAATTGGTCGGGAATCATTTAGTATAAGACGATTTTTTGAAAGCATTTGTGCAAATAACAAAAAACTGCAACACTTGAAAAAGTGTATGACAGTTCATACAAGTTTTTAAATATAGCGGCAATTTAGACACGTCTTAGTTCTTTTATGTATTCTATAAAACTTTTTTACAAGTTAGTGATTTTTGCATGGACGTCATTTCCATGTTGCCTGATAAACGAGGCTGTCAAAGATCTCTGAAAGTCGATGCATTTCTAAATACGATGGGTGACGAAATCCTGTGCTCTGCTCCATAACAAGCTGCCTTTCATCGGGAAATTTATAATCAGCCCATTATTCTATTTGTTATGGATATTTTCGTTTTTCCAGATCTTTCTCAGTAGCGAAAGAAACGTTCTAGCACATATGATGAAATATCATTTAAAGTAGTTTTATTATTTTTAAGATCACTGATAGTTTCCTCAATTGGCCGCATAGATGGGAGTAATGTATCTATGTGGAGAGCTTTAGCAGGGTGACTGCTTGGCCTTTCCTTAATTAATAATGGAAACCTTCCAGAAGCTGTGCAGCAACAAGGTCGAGTCGTTCTACGTAGCGAAATCCAGTTAACAATATATTAACTGGATTAGGAGGTCTTAATGGGGTACTAAAATGTCTCAAATAGTTCCTCAAATTTTTCAAATAGTCTCTCTTTCTAGCTTATGGGAAATATTTACCTGCTACATTTACAAACGGGGCGCTGGCGATCGAGTATAGGCGGTGTAGCATTAACACTTCATCTCGAAGTAAATATCGATGGTTTCTAATATGTCTGCGGCAAGTTTAAAGGGTGCAACTGGCAATCCCAATATTAGACTAGGTTTGGGGGGATTCGCTAACATGCATTCGTCCGATTGTTTAGTTGACTTAATAATCTCTAAGTTTAATATAATAATCTCAATAATCCTTGAGTTTTATAAATGGGCCGGATTTTATACTTGGAATATCCAAAAACTCTAGAACCCATGAAGCTCGCGACAAAATATAGATATTATAGTAAAAAGTCGTCCTCAGTAAACCTTGGAATTTTTTGAATAAGCTTATCAATACTTTTTTGGGCTATTTCATACATTAGAACTTCTAAAGTGGCGTGAATACTGAAAAACATTTCCTAGCTTTCTACTTTTTCCTACATTTTCTATGAACAAAAGTTCGAAATATTTGGTTGACTATGGCATCGGATTGATATGGACTTCATCAAAAATATTCAGATATATTCTGGTGCATGCGGTTGTACAATATCTTGTTAAAAAATAAAATCTAGAAGTCGGTTAAGATAGCGAAAATATATGGCTCTAGTTCTTTTATCTTCAGAAAGCACGCTTACACGTTGCCTCCAATGGAGAGTAGAGGCATCCTACTTCCACTCTTATCTTTAGCTATAGTTCAAGGAGCATGTCGTTCAATATTGGGATTCACTACAGAAGACTTAAGCCATTCCACCTTTCATTGTAGTTAGTACATTAAAAATTACTCAGTATTACGTGCTTAGTTATTTTTTCGATCGGTAGCTTTCTGCTCTACCTACAACTGTAGCACGGGCGTAGCCAGGATTTAGTTGGGGGGGGGGGGGGGGGTTGAAGTAAATAAAATAAGCAAATTTCCAAACGATACAAAATAGTTCGACTACTCGACAAGAGATGGCGTTACTGTGCGCAACGTCTACTAGTTCGGATATATATTCAATTCAAATGTAATAATTTAACTCTCTTCACTCCTCGTATTTTGTCGGTATAATATTAGGTAATATTTGGCTTATTTCGGGGGGCGGGGGGGGGGGGGTTGAACCCCCAAAACCTTCCCCTTGGCTACGCCCGTGAACTGTAGACTTTCAATAGTGATTTGGCTAACATAATAAGTTCGAGGATGTCGATCAGCAAACATTATTGAATGAAAAATCAGCTGAAAAACTCGAAGTAGGTTTAGATATGATTCTTACGGCATTTTATAAACATAAGGAAGGTATAAAAAGAAGGAAATTGACTGCCATACGAGTTATTCTAAAATGCGGTATAGTATTGTTTTCTGTTACTCACAGACTGTAACTACCTCGTACTAGAAATTTTTTCCAAGCCATGCTATTTTCTAGACTTTTTAGCTTTCGGATTATTATTTTTCCGTTGGATATAACACTCTCAGAAAAATGTCGATGAAAGTATTTCATCTAGAAATAATTCGTAAAATCTAACTGTTGCCTAAAAAATGACAAGATTATAGAAAGCAATGAAAAAATATCATTAATAAATTGAATCATTGCGAAAATAAATACATTGCGAACATAAAAAAATATTTTAAAGTTTTTAACAGTTTAGTTTAAAAAGTTTAACATTTAAAAATAATTTTATGTGTGCTACGATTTTTAGAATAAATAGTTCTACATTTTGTCCTCGAAGCACCTTGCATATAAGTTTATTAAAGCGTCAATAAATATATATTTGAAATTTTCCTTGAAGCACGCGCACAGCGTTATATACCAGCGCTCATCAATACGCCCACTCTTACCGTCAGATTTTCTGGACGACCACTACTAAAAACACAAAATGTTGCAGATTTCTAAGTGCCACAACAACGATCTCAACGCAGTTCAGCAGGAAATTCGTCGGGGAAAATGACAATTGGATTATACGATCGACGAGGATGATTGAGGCTTGTACATTAGTTTTGGCCATCGCCGGTGTTTTTATTAGTTTTTATTTATTAGTGGAATTGAATTATCTGCTGAGGTCTCTCCTGTACTTTATTGGTGCAAATTTTTTCAAGAAGAGGCTGTTTATTTTGGACGAGACATCAATTACAGGTATGTTGTTTTCTGTATCGTTAGTAATTTCTCATGATAATTACTATACATTGATTGCTAACTTTCCTATATTATACACACACACACACACACAGATATATATATATATATATATATATATATATATATATATATATATATATATATATATATATATATATATATATATATATATATGTATATATATATATATATATATATATATATATATATATATATATATATATATATATATATATATAGCAGCAGAGTATATATATAAATATATATATATATATATATATATATATATATATATATATATATATATATATATATATATATATATATATATATATATATATAGCAGTGCTACATATGAATTAACTCATAAACTTAACTAAATAATATGATTTCAATTGGTTTGTGTATATTTTTATTAAATGAAAGAAAACGATTATTTTGTATATTAAAAACGTATTTGTTCTGTGTGACTAAATTATAAATTATATATAAAAATGTAAAATATTAATTTGTATATGTATTATTTACTATTAAAGAATTGCAATATTGCACAAATTAAGGCGTATAATAAGAAGAAAATGATTATTAGTCACATATGTCTTTATTGATATTTTAATTTACGGTGGATGAAAACATAAATTTTGTTTTTTTCCTTCAGACAATTCATCCTCTCGGCAGTTGTGTGAGGTTGACATTATTATGATGAAGGATGATGCCGCGATTTTAATAGTTCTTTCGAAGTTCGCTGATAGTCTAGAGTAAATAAATTCTAAGGTAGTCCATGGAAAACGGACGTTTTATAAAGAAGCATGAATTCATAATTTTTTATACAAAAACATAGTTATTAACGCATACATAATTAGTAAATGATTATTAGTTATGATTACAGTTACTGTGTCATTTTCAATGCTTAAGTGCGGCTTTAATCTCATTCAAGTGATGGCCATTTTCATAAACACATGTTTGAAAACACATTTAAACATTTCTTAAATTTCTTTAATTCGTCACGTATAGAGGTCTTCAATTCTAATTTAGCTCCATCTCGTTCGAAACAAAAATAGTTCGAAGATTCCTCATTTGTCAATACGACACAATACCGTTGTTTTTTGACTGTGTAGTTGTCTCTGGTACTCCTCTGTTATTCTCTGTTACTCCTCTATAACTAGATTATAAAGTCATCGCTGCATGTAAAAAACAAGACCTGGATACCATAAGTTAGGTTAAGGCTCTTGATTGGTTGTCAAGCCACAGAGAAGAAGTGGTCTCTGATACAATGCGGCACTTTTAATTTTTGACTACCTGATTTAAATCGAAATGAGCTTCATCGCTCATGACGATGGTCAAATCTTGTATTAAGCAAATGTGAGCTGCAAATGTGAGGTCAAATGTCCCCTTCAGTATTTTCTTAAATTCCCAAATTCTTAAACAAAATACGCTTTATAGTGCTCTTATCCCTAGTCCAGAAACGTTCTGCCTAGCGGAGGGACTTGGAATTCGTAGAATTGCCTCCCTCACTCTGTTCACATTACGTGGTGTTCGAGGACTAGGTGGCTTTGTTTTTGTTAATGAACCCTTCGTTCGCAGTGTATCTACCATTTAATATTGGTGTTGGAGTTGGAGATCTCACCAGGAGTTGGAGTGATGTTACAAATATACCATAAGCACACATGTGGTGCTCTAGAGTTTACAGCGGCATGATGGATGCTAAACAGGATCATAGGAGGAGTCCATAAATACCTATCACGAACCCCTTCTGACTCTACTGAATTAGAGGGAGAGGGGTCCGTCAGTCGTTCTATAAAGTCTGTTTCTCGTGGACCACCTTGTTTTAAAGCCCATTGCCACAGTGCCATAAAAATTAAAGAACAATGTTTCCTTTATTCGAAACATTGTGTCCACACTTAACTTCTGCAAACTAGTTATGAATAGTTAGAATTGGTATAGTAGTGGATGCTGTTTTATCTCCTACAACCGAATAAAGACGATTGATGTATTGTTGTTGCGTGATAATTCTATTTTCTTTTCATGTCTCATGCAAAGGAAATTATTTAATGTTTTCTTGATCTCTTTGTGATATTTATCATAAAAAATGTTAAATTTTAGGAATTAATATATTATCGAAACCATTAAGATTGCCCTATTGCAGAAACTTTTGTATATATATATAGGTATAATAGCTATAGCATAATACCAAAATAGTTTTATTACCATAGGTAAATAAAAATAATAAATAATAAACAAATAAAAACAAATAAAACAAAATCGAAATAAATAAAAATAAAAATAAATAAAAATAAATAAAAATAAATAAAAATATATAAAAATAAATAAAAATACATATAGATAAAGATAGATAAAAATAAATAAGAATAAATATAAATAAATGAAAATAAATTAAAATAATTATTTATTAAAATTATTTATATAAATAAATAAAAATCTAAATTTGATAGTGGTTTGCAAACCGCCCTTTATATATGATTGAAAATCGAAAAAAAATCTATAAAAGTAATTCCTGATTACGGCCTAGCTGATGAAAATCGCATCGTTCAGATCACGTCTGACATAAATTTGCCGGTAATCAAAGCAAACCCAGAAAACTTTTTTGGAAATTTGTGACGGTGGTGTGTGTCAGTTGCTTTGTTTCCATGTCAAAAATATGTAATACGCTATTACATAAAGGTTTATCGTTATTATTATCATTGAAACACATTATATAGTGTGTTACATATATGGTTTGTAAAGTCTCAATCAATTGTTTCTATTCTTCACGTTCTTGTGTAATATTCCTTAGTTCTAGGATAGATTTTCTAGTTTTCTCTGCGATTGTTTTCTTCTATGTGGTACATGTTCTATCTCTTACTCTTAGTAGATTTTTCGTGTTGGTTTCATAGTAGGTCTGAATGAACAACTGTTTTGCCGGTTTTCTTAGATTTTGACCTAACTACTTATATTTCCTCTTTTGATTTTTTCATTTATATTTTTTTCTTCAGTTATTTAGCATAATTTTATTATTGTGATTCTCTTGAGCCACCATATTTCTAAGATATCTGTTTATATTTATCTGATATTAATATATGTTATTGTTGTATTGTTTATCTGTTATGTTTGGGGTTTCAAAACTACTAGGGTGTATCAAAAGTATTTGCATTTTTGAGGTACTTATATTAGGTAGTTATTCACTTTTTATGGTTATTCACTCTTCGGCGTGGGATTATGTTCATTTTTCTGAAAGTTTCTTAATGATTGATCTAGGATTTGCAGCCACAGTTATTTTTAAAACGTCGGCATCTAGAGACCGACAAAATGATCTTTCCCTACTTCTCCTTTACGGAATTTTTTTAATCAAAGCTGAGCGGATTGATTCACGTTTTCCTTCCCTCTCTATTTCGCAAATCTCTCGAGCGGTGACAGTCGCTGTGCATCATTTTTTCCAATAACTTCTTAAATTTGCCCTAGTTTCGTAACTTATTTTACTCATTTTAATGTTTTTATGTTTATATTATGGAACCACTTACTAAACACACAATACTAAAGAAGGACTGTATTTTTGTTGGAGCAAAAAGTTAAAATTCGATTAAACTTCTGAGGAGTGACGTATAATTCTGTATTTAAAATAAATAAAGAAAAAACGCAAATACTTTTGTTACACTCTAATATAAAGCAGCACTAATTTCCCTGTCGACTTTTTCGACATGTTACGTGGAAAATGTTTGAATTTTTGAGTACCAAATTTTTCTCATACTGGCAAATATTTTTCTCGCCTTATTTATTCTTTGTTGGAGGTCTGTTGTTCCTCTCTTGTTTGAAATGGTGTAGCCAAGGTAAGTGAGATCTACGGGCTCTAATGTTGTGTTTTCTATGTTTATGATTGGCGTCTTTACAGTAAATTATGTTCAGGCCAATTTTCTTTGATTTTCTTACTAGATCGTTTTATTCATTTTATCCTGCATATTTTGAATATCTCTCGACAATAAACATATATCGTCTGCGTAATCTATGTCACCTAACACCTCAATCAAATTCTAACGAATTGCTTTCTGTCTATTCATTATTCTTTTTTTTCTCCTTTATTTGGGTTTTTCTAAAACTCAAAAAATATCAAAAATACCTGTTCTTATGTAAAGAATCACTGGGTAAAAACAAAAAACCAAACGGAGACAAATTTCTCAGTGATTCTTTTTTGTAATAAATTTGCCTAACGAACAAAATTTTAAAGATATAAAAATGTTATAAAAATTTTTACAAATTTTAACGTTAACGTTTCGGAGGGTACTCCCCCCGTTTTCAAAACTAAACAAAAAAATAAATTATATTAGTTTATAATATATAAAGTAACGAGTGAAAGTAAATATATTTTTTTGTGTATGTCAACGATACTTACATTGACAACAAATTTATTACAAAAAAGAATCAACGAGAAATTTGTCTCCGTTTGGTTTTTTATTTTTATCCGGTGATTCTTTCTTTACATAACAACCGGTATTTTTGATATTTTTTGAGTTTTAGATAGTGGCGAAAAATCCAAATAAAGGAGAAAAAAATATATGAACACGCCACAATCATTCAGACATTATTCATTATTCTATCATAAATTACCATATCTATCACAATCAGAAAAAGTCATGGCAAAATTATACTGCCTTAACTCGTTTTTGTTTTACAGGGATCTAACTATTGTCCATTCTGGCCATACAAGGCATTGATATTATGTATACCGTTCTTTGATTAGCCTGATTTTTTGCGTGATATTGAATTCTTTTTGGGCAATCTACCTAAAAGCTTCAACGAACAGTTTTTCCCGCTTTTTCTGCAAACAAAATCATAGCGACAATTTTTTGGGAGATTGCGTTAAAGACATACTGTTAAAATACTCAGCAGGACAATTCGTTGATTCGCACTAACTGTCATATAAAAATTGGTTTTAATATAATATGCCTACATTTGAGATTGGCCTGTAAAACGTTTTGTTTTAAAACCGATTTTAATACTATCTGGTGAACTTTAGTGAACAGTTTATTCGTATTCGTATATGTACGTATATATACGAATAATACTTTTTTACGGTTGGTGGATTGATTGCGATTAAGGCAGAATGGATTAAACAGATCCGCTGTTTCAGAGTTGAATTTATTTGATGAAAAAACGAATATGTGAACTTATATTGAAAACTTATTCCATTATACCAAATTTTTTTTCGTTTATAAATATAGATACAGAGCTTAACCATTCATTTTTATGTTATTATAGATTTAGGAGAAAAAAGTTGTGGATGTTTAATGAACAAGGTAGTTAAACGTTAGTACTTGTTTAGAGGTATTTGTTGTTGATCCATACTAATATTTTTATTAACTTTGTCCAACATTTTTACACATTCCTTTTATATTATATATACTTTACAAAAAAACTAATTTGCTGTAAATATTTTTCCACGAATTTATATATATATATATATATATATATATATATATATATATATATATATATATATATATATATATATATATATATATCATTTTCGGATTTCACAGTTTTAAATAATTTATATATTATTATATTGTTAAGGTAATATCTATTTGCGCATAAAATAAAATAAAATAAATATTTTAAACGTGTGAAAACTAATTATTTCATTATTTAATGATTAATTGCGTTTTAGAGCCTTCTAAAAGGGCCTTCTAAAAAAAGATGTTTCGCCTGAAACATTTTTTTTATTATTCAAATATTTTTGCAGATAAAATATGTAGAACTCGAATGGCATGCTAGATAGGTAAGATAAAACGTCCAGTCTGTTAAGTTTTCTATTTACGATTGTGTAGAGAAAATGAAATAATTGTGGAAATTTCCATTTGTTAGAGTTTCTATTGGGTTGATGTATAAGTTTGAGAAAAATTGAAGAAAATGTTTACTTACTAAAAATTATATTTAATCAACATGGTATGTGCTGTTTTGTTCGATGACCTTTCTCCATCTGTCCGGTAGCTGCATAATCCCGAGCTCATAAAAGTTTGAGTTTTCTGGCTAAAAAACTGATTAAGGTAATTTCATGCAAGTAGAGTTTTTACCAGCTAAGTTGTTTTGAAGCAATCTAAATGAATGGTAGTCGAAGGGCGCATGATCGGAAGATTACGGATGAATTACAATATCCCAGTCAAGTTTATGTCAGGTGGCAACAGACACTTGTAGTTTAGCATTGTCTCGATGGAATGCAATGCCCTTTCTGTTGGTTAATTTAGGCAACATCTGGTTGGTAACAAAATAGATAGTTTTTCGCTTGAGGGAAAATATGGTTTTTCTATAATTACAATTGCAGATGTATATAAATGATGAGGTCATACCAATAGTGAATATTGCCAAAAACGTCGGCGTACATTTTGATTATTTTGTATTTGAGATTTTCTTTTCATATTACAGATTTAACTAAACAGTTTGATATAAACATCAAAAGGTTATCCATCCATCATCCATCATCAGCTTATTGAAGTCCACTGCTGGACGTAGCCAACCCTTATGAGCTTCCACTGTTTCGGTCTTGCGCTGCCTGCATCCTGCATCATTTTAGGTCATCACTCCATTTGGTGGGGGACGTCCTCTGTTTCTGAAGACTTCCGATCGTGGTCTCCATTCGAGGATACGTTTTATCCACCTATCATCAACCGCTCTTTAAACATGACCCGCCCAGTTCCATTTCAACTTCGCTATTCTTTCATTTCAACATCGCTTTTTCATCGTTTGTTTACGTATTTCTGTATTTGGTATTCGATCTTCCATAGCTAGTTGTGTCACCCGTAACTGGAAGGACACACTGGTGAAATTTTTCTCTTCAAACAAACCGGCAATTTTCACTTTAATATATATCTCAGATTTCCGAAAGCAGTCCATGCAAGTTTAATTCTTCTGGAGATTTCACGAGTTTGATTGTCTCTGCTGATACTAATCTCGTATCTCAAGTACTTAAAAGATGCAGTTTGCTCTACTGTGGTGTTATCGATATAGCATCGCTCCGCACAAGTACTAGATTTCTCATCATTTGGGTTTTTGCGAAGTTGATTTTGGGTCCCACTTTCTTGGAGATCTCGTTGAGATCTTTGAACATCACAATAGCATCATCGAGATGGTCAGCTATTGACATTAGGTCGTCGGCAAATCTCAAGTGGTTGAGGTTTTTAATGGTTAATGTTCACTCCTAAACCGTTCCATAGTGGGTGTTTGCACATGTATTGAAGTAAAGTATTGAAAAGTTTTGGTGAAATGATGTCGCCTTGGCGAACATCTCTTCCTATACCAAATTTGTTTGTGTTGTCGTGGAGTCGGACTTTGCAGTGGCGTTTTCATAAATGTGTTTGAGTTGAGTGCAGTGTAGCGGTAGTCAATTCTGCAATTTGATAGAGCTGTTAGCATCATGTACTGGTCCACTGTGTCGAATGCTTTCTCGTAATCTATAGAGATAAATATTAGAGATTTATTATACTTCATCGACTTTCCTATGAGACTTTTCAATACTTGGAGATAGTCATTAGTGCCATACCCTGTCCTGAAGCCAGCTTGTTCTCGCGGCTGGTATGAGTCTAGCTTATTGCATAATCGATTTGTGATGATTTTGGTAAACAACTTATATATGTGTGATAGGAGACTGATAGGTCGGTAGTTTTCGATATTCGTTATGTCTCCCCTCTTATGTAGCAATATTATCACTGTATTGTTCCATTGGAATGATGTTATTCTCTTTGAAAGGCATTTGTAGTCCAAAATCCAATTTTGATAGCTTCTGTGACTATTCCATCATTTCGGGGAGATTTGCTGTTCTTCATCTCAGATAGTGCTCGTTTTACTTCGCCCAGTATGATATCTGGGACGTTCTCTGATCCTTGATTTAAAACTCTGGTAATTTGGTTATCTAAGGTTATTTCTGTTTGTCTTTTATATAGCTCGGCAGGAAATATTTATACCATTTTTAGAATTTGTTCTGTGAATTGAATTTGTTAGTTTTAACATTACTCTGTTTGTCCACCAGCTTACAAATATTTTTCTTGCCTTGAGAAAGTTTTCGTCTGAGATGTTTTAGGCTCTTATTCTTTTCTATGATATTATGTACGTTCTCGGAGTTAAATTTTCATATTTAATTCATTTTCATATTAAATTTTTCAAAAGGTTATACTCCAATTGAAATTTACTGCCCTTTGAAATCAAAAGGAAACTGTGTAAAACCTTTTTCCTGCCTGGATTTAATCACATTACATCGTTTACAAAACATTCAAAAATACATACTGTCGTTTCATCCTGAATTAGTGTAAATACAATAACATTTCTGATGCATTAGTGTGACTGCATTGATTAAAAATGTAAAATTTATATAAATATGTATTATTATCGCGTGTTAAATGTATAGTAAAAACATTTCTGCTTTCATATTTGAGTAATATTTTTCATTTAGACACTCTATTCCTGATCTAAATCTAAGACACTCTTTTGTTCTTACTATGTTACTGCACAGAATGCCCATGTTTCAAAAATCTTTTACCTATAATGCTATAAAACTTTTTAACGGTCTAACGATTTTTGACACAAAGAAAAAGTCAGCTCTGGTTTTAATAGTTTAGGTGTATTTTATATCAAACATTGTGATCAAAAGTATTTATTTTTTTGTTATGATAGGGAAATCTTCAAAAGACACCCAGAGAGCTTATAACTAGACGCGTTGCTCTCCGGGTAGTGTTGGATTTTCACCGACTAAAACCCCACTAGAACCCCACAAAGTTCCTCCGGTTTCCGGGTCTGAGATCTATAGACCTTTGGTCACTCGTTTTTTAGCAAGAAATTGCCACAACCGGTGTTGATTACTTTTTGCTACTCCTATACATGTTAAGCGATATAGGGAATCATACCTGAAATAAAATTTATTATTTTATTTTATCATTTTTCTGCAGATGCAGTTGACCCTGGCTTGTTGGCTTGGAGTCTTACCTGAAAAAATGATATTTCATTAGTATTGATTGTTAGACTTACTTATTATTGATTTATTGGGTTTTTATTCCCATATTTGTGTCCTTTTGGTTATCCTATTCGTTTTTTTTTAATTCCGCAGCTGACATTTGGACCGCTTGTGGTGTCTTCTTCTCGTGACAAGCTCCTTCGGATCATAATCCAAGAACCTTCTGAGTTCCGCGTTGTCATGCGTACTTGCAACTAATAGAACTTTTTCCGCTTTCCTTTCCATGAAGGTGTTCAGCGGTTCCCATTTTAGATCTTTGTGTAGCCTATTTTTCCTTTTGTACCATGGTGTGTTTGCTGTTATTCTGACGTATCGGTTTTCTGCTGATATCAGTATTTTAATATATGTTTTGGCCGTCTTGCTACACGTTTAATCATAAGCAATTTGGTCTTCATGTTCATTTGGCTTTTCCTGCATATCAACGGATATAGCCTATTCATGGCATTTTTCATTTTGTTGATTGTTTATTTGGTGTGTGCTTTCCAAGTCAGTCTCATGTCTAGTTTGACTCCAAGGTATTTTGCTTCTTGGATCCATGGAATTGCTTCGCCGCCAATTTCGATGTCGGTACTTGGTTTCAACCTTCTTTTTTAGAGCAGGATGACTTTTGCCTGTTGATCTGAATCTTCCAGTCCACGCACCATTCGGCTATCTATATTTATATGTTGTTATAGTCTTTTACCGATGATATCTGTGTTTCTGTGTCTGGTTGTCACTGCAGTATCGTCTGCATATAGTGACAGCTGGGTTTTGGGGTTTCTTGAAGTCTCTTGACTATTATTCTTTCTGCCACCTTGCTCAGTGCTGGAAGAAGACTAATGAGACGGTAGTTTTGTGGAATTTTGGTTTCTGTTCCTGGTTTGTTAAACATGATTACCTTGGCTTGTTTCCACACTTCCGAATAATATTTTTCCCGCATTATCTCATTGATTACATTGGTCAATGCGGTTATCCCTTTTCTGGGCAGCTTTTTGAGCATCAGGTTAGTGATGACATCTTGTCCAGGTGCTTTTCTGATTTTCAATCTCTTGATTATTTCCTGTACCTCAATGGGAGAGGCGGGGTCTTCGACGACTGTGTCTGGAAGTTCTTCTGCTAACTCCTCTGCCATTGTTTTCACTTTATCTATGTGGTCCAAATCCTCATCAGGGTGTTAGTTTCTTCTTTCTTCTCTCTCTAGGGTGTCTGCGAATACTTCTACTTTGTCCTGCATCGAGTAGGCCATCCCGTTGGTCCCGTGCAGTGGAGGTATTATTCTTCTTTCGCTCCTTAATTGTTTGTACATTTTCCATACAGAGTGGTATCCTGTGTCGAGCGTCTGGAGTTTTTGGTTCCATCTATTTAGACCATTTTTCATCATCTGCGTGTATCTATTTAGTTTGGCTTTGTTCTCAGATTTGGTTCTCTGTAAATCTTCTCAGTCGTCTGTTGGCTCTTATTTCTTTCAGAAACCGTGGCGTCTCGCCGTATGGGCGATAATTATTGGAAGTTCTGTAGTCACAGTGCTTTCTTCGCAAACTTCTGTGATTTGTCTTTGCACATTTCTGGATTGTAGTGATTTTCTCACAAACCATTTTTGTAAATTGTTCCCAGTTGGTCTTCATTTTCCTGATTGTTTCATCTGTACTGGTTCCCTTGCCTAGTATGAGCTCTATTGGATTATGATCCGATGTTCCTTCTTCCAAGGTTTGGAGTTGGATCGCCTGACTGATGTTTTTGATTATGGCTATATCCTGGACTTCTGGTAGGCCATTTCCACATAGGATTTAAGTGGGTATTTTCGGTCCTAGTATAGCTGCTCCTAGCTCTTCTGTACATTGTTGCAATTCGATCGGCTTCGCCTATTACGATCCGTGGTTCGTTCCCTTTGAGCAAATCCACGATTTCTTCTCTGAAAAGTAACTGTTTTGGCGGGTTGTAAGCCGATGTTATTTTGACCGGACCTCTGCCAGTTATGACTTCAATGGTGATTGCTTCCAGTTCCATGTCTTCTATCCCAATGATGTGATGTTCTATGGAATCTTTAACTAGAAATGCCACTCCGCCTCCGTTGTTGACGGTCTGTCGTGTCTGTAGAGATTGTAATTGGCAAATGTCAGCCTGCTTTGCCTACCAAGTATTGTTTCTTGCAGGGTAATTATGTCAGGGTGCCTCTCTACAATTAATTAATCCATATTATTTCTCCTGACCCTTAATTCTTTGACATTCCTGCAGATTATTTTCAACGGAGTGTTTTTATCTTTTTATTTTAGGCGTTTTGGTTTAACAGA
The DNA here is from genome assembly GCA_031761425.1 of Cosmopolites sordidus. NCBI lineage: Eukaryota > Metazoa > Arthropoda > Insecta > Coleoptera > Curculionidae > Cosmopolites > Cosmopolites sordidus. Next base: position 65,751 of record JARFXV010000202.1, on the reverse strand, counting down.
CCCTGTAATGTGGAGATTCCATAGCAGACCCTGTAGTTGGATCTGCATCATTGAATTTACCGTCACCATTTGGTTAATTACGTCTTGTTGTTGGGTCGTCGCCGGTTTAGTTACCTGGTGTTTCACTACAGGAGTGCTGGGTCTGGCAGGGTTATTTTGTTTGTTTAGCTTTCTTGATTTACCTGAGCGGTTAAAAATGTTTAAAAAAAAAAATAATTAATATTTTTTTGTTTTGAAAAATTCTTTAATATTGTAATAATGATTAATGTTTGCTAATTAATCACGTATGGACTTATTTATTTTAAAATTTATACAAACTTAAATTAAAATAGATATAAATAAATCGATGAAATAAATACCTACTCCTTTTCTAAGTTTTTGCAACAATGGAAAATGACCTAAATTTTGTAATAAGTATTATTATATTTCTATACTATTACACTGCTTTAATATTTACTTTTTAATTATTTAAATATTTAGGAATATATTTTAAAAATATTTTTGAGAAAAAAACAAACAAAACTTTCAGATAGTAATATGTATTAAGTATTTCTAGTCAGTTTAAAAGAAAAAAAATATTTACATTCTATAGTAAAAAACATATGTACATTAAGGACTTTAACATTTTAAAAAATTCGTCAATATGAAATTCATTAAATAATATTTGGGAAAATTCCCACAAAAATTCCACTTAGTTTATATTTGGATGTTGGAAAGACAATTTTTAAAAGAAAATGAACTAGAAGTAACTATTTTTTAAATCTTATCCAACAGGGAAATTTCAATTTTCTTTCGAAAAGTTGTTATGCATACATATATCTTAAAATTCTTAAATTATAATAAAAAGTCAAGGTCAAGAAGGTTTATAATTTTAAGATATGTAGTCTGATAACATTTTTTTTAAATTAAAATTTAGGAAATATGTATGTATGTACCACCTAATGTGTTTTTCGTTTTTCCCAAATATTTTACTCTGAGCTACTATTGTATTTTTGTTCCATTTAAAATCCTCACCTAATAACTTTGACACACATGCTCTAACACTACCTAATTTTTCCTATTTTGATCGCGTTCTGTGACCCATACTTCATACAATTCTCTATTTTGTATTGACAACATGTCTAAATAAAAAGTAGTTTTTAGAAACAAGGTATTTTAAAACGCATTTAAAAATTAAAAATACATTTTTAGCTTTGTGATAAAATATTAAGAACGATAGGTGCGAACTAAAATGTATATGTATGTTATATCAACTTTTCGACCTCTAGGCCAGCTCTAGCTACTACGCGACGCCAACCAGTACGCAATCTTCAAGGTTTTCCTAGTAACACGATACCCTTAATCTGCAATTCTCGCGAAACCTGATAAACCTATGCAATATCAACATTAGATCATCCTCCGGAACAGCTACGCAAGCGATTACATCAGCCAAAGAAACTATCTGGAAGACTTCAACAAGGTTAAGCGTCCGTGATCAATTCTGCCCATATAGCACCTCCGGGACCTAAAAGAAATCCCAGGACTCATATTATTCTTCTACGTCTTGCTATGTCAGTTTAAAGGAAGAATTCTTTTACTGTTCTGGAGATATGAAAAACCACCCCTTTCAACCGCCAAGGGTTGATTTTATTATTATTTTTTAAACAGAAGCTTTTTATTTTTTGATAACTTACTTATCGTAAAAACCACAAGGCTCTCCCTTTTATCGTTCTCGGGATATGAAAACCCACCCCTTTCAACCCCCCAGGGTTTTTTTTATAAGAAATACAACTACAAAGGTAAACTTAAATTGCAAAAATTTCCAACTAGAAAAACTCCATTTTAAACAAAATCAAACATAGTCATTTAGATGGCACCCTTCAACGCCCCCCGACCCCCCCCCCCTAAAGAGGGGAAGCTGTACATTTTGTAATGTTACATTATTATATCACTGGCACTGTAAACGCATATCAAATTTATAGCTGATTAGGTATCAAAAGCGAAAACTGTTTTGTCCCTAACATAAAAATAGACTAACAAAACAATAACGTGAAGCTAAATAAAACTTTGTAAAAATCATATTTTTAAAAGAGGCGGCTAGGGGTGCCTAAAACACATATTAAATATTTAGAAAAATAACCAAATTTTACGACAAAAAATACCTTACCTTAATGTGGCGTAAAGCGCAGGTTTGCGGAGCTTGTAAACTTTAAAATACACAATATTTTTGGAACAAATAACATACATTTTTAAAATGTCCTCTATAATCAACTTCGAAGTATTTAAATAACTGCACTTTGGCGTTTTCATATCATTCAACCTGTCAGAACAATGACAGCTCAAAACAATGCACGTTCATGCCTAACCTGGTAGTAAACAACTTAAGCCGCTTATTAAATAGGTCTCACCAAATTGACTTTTGTTAAATAGCAGCGTAATAGATATTACAAGTTTTGACTTTCAAAATGTATTTTGTCTTTCTTTAAATAGTCTATTTTATGATTTTAAGTGAATTTCTTGGATTTGTTGATAACATTTTTGCGACTTTTTATCCCCTAAAATGGCTAAAAATGCCACCGTGCGGCGTTCTGACGGCTGTTTATTTTGACGGATTATTGGTCTTGTTAACCGACCATTGATAAATTGGGCATCCTTTGTAGCTGGCTGGATGTCCAATTTCGCTGCAATGTACACAATGTACACAGCGTTTTTTTAGGTTTCGTTATACACAGGTAATTTCCAGAGTGCAGTCCTTTGTGTAGTGAAAATTATAGCATTATTCGCACCTCGGAGTAAAACTGCAGTTGCTTTGTCGATGTCTCCATCTCAGGCATTGGTGGCACTGCGTTCTATCGCCTGCTTTTTTCCTTTGTGGTTGGATTTTGACGGTAAGTCCGTCGCACAGTTACGTGATTTTATAGATTTCGGGTTTCATTATTTTGGCAATCAGTAACCCTGTTTTTTCGTTTGTCTTTCTGCTGATCTGGTGATGAACCTCAGCATCTTGGAATCCTAATTTTTTCAATTTCCTTTTGCATCCGGACTGGTTCTGTCCTTCAGGGAATAAGTAAAATGTGCTAGTTTCATTTTGTAGGATTTTAATAATCCCCTTGTAGTCATTGGAGGTATTTGCTTGTCTCTTCTTCTTGTCCTGGAGGTTAAGTTGACCCGAAGGCCCTGACTTGTATTCGCTGATTTTTTCGAACGTCACGACAATGTCGCTTGTTCGAAGGGTTTTAGCTGCCGTCCTTTAGGCATGGAGGTGATGACCGAAGAGGATGGTCATACTGGGGCAACGGCCGGCAATGAAGCTGCCGAGGCTCTGATTAGCGGATTGTCCGAAAGGGACGCCGTCGCTAGGAATTTGTCCAGAAGTCTGGACAGGAATGTCTGAATCACTGGTGTGTCAGTTTCCCGATGGATTTGCGCATTCCTTACAAACCATGGGGCACCTACTAATGTGCGAAGAACACGTGACTGGAACGATTGCAGAATTGCAATCGACGTTGGGGGGAGGTACGGGAACCAGGCCTGAGATCCGTAGGTGAGGACGGATCGGACCATGATTTTATACAAGGTTATTCGGATGTTCAGCGAGAGCTTACTTTTGCCGTTCATTAGGGGGTAAAGCAGACGAGCCATGGCTCTTGCTTTCCCGGTTACCTTCTTTAGGTGCGGCACCCACGTGAGGGCCTTGTCGAACTCAAGGCCCAGGTAGTGTGCCGATCTGGCCCATTTGATGGGGACTCCGTAGATGCGGATATTCTGTCTGATTATCGGCTGTCTTCTTGTGAAGAGGACAGCCTGGGTTTTGCTGCGATTTATTGCTAGCCTCCAATAGGCTAGCCATTTTAGGGCTTTTAACGTCTGCCTTTGGAGCCTGGATGTGATCAGCCAGGTCCCGGGGGCTGACGTATAAAAAGCGGTATCGTCAGCATAGAATGCAGTCTTTACATGCGGAATTTTAGGAAAGTCCGCCATGTAGACGTTGAAGATTACTGGGGCAAGAGGGGATCCTTGCGGTACTCCCGCTTCGATTCGCTGGACTGAAGACAAAGTACCATCGACGAGCACTTGGAAGGTGCGTCCAGTCAGGAACGATGCCAATAGCTTGACTAGGTCTGTTGGTATACCCAGCCTGAGCATCTTGACTATGAGTCCGAGATGCCAGACTCTATCGAAGGCTTGCGAGAGGTCTAAGAAGACGGCTCCCGTATGGCGCCTACCACCGAAACCCTGCCTGATTTCCGTCGCGAGCCGTGCCGCCTGGTGGACGGCCGCATGCCCCCTTCGGAAACCGAGCTGTTCGTCCGGCAGTATGTTCTTGTCGGCAAGAACGAAGTTGAGAGCGTGTAAAATCGCCCTCTCGACGATCTTGCCGAGTGCGCTAAGCAAGCTAATTGGTCTATAGCTACTTGGCTCTCTTGGGCTTTTTCCTTTTTTCAGGATTACTATGATTTGGGCCTGTTTCCATATAGCTGGAAAGTGCTGAAGTCTGAAAGAAGCGTTGACAATATTTGCCAACTGGGCTATTTGCTTGTTTGGTAGCCGTTTCAGCTGCATCGGAGAGATACGGTCGCGACCAGGAACTTTTCTAGATTTCAAACCTCGGATAATATTGTGTATTATCTTCGGCGAGACTATTTGGCTGATCAAGTAGCCGGGATTAGGAGTTCCTTGGTAAGAAAGAATTTCTTTCCTGAACTGTTCAACTTTAGTCCTCTTTTCGGCTGAAGGCCGAAGAGAGGTCATCTGCTTTTGGTAGGTCACGGCGAAGAGCTCCGCTTTTTCCGCCCCCGTGACGGCGTGAGTATCACCCGTCCTCAGGGGAGGAATCGGCGCTCTCGCCTTTCCCACCAAGTGATTGGCCGTTTTCCAAATCGATCGATCGGCCCTGTCGATTGACGCTAGAAAATCGTCCCATCTGTCAATCCTGAACTCTTCGAGAGCCTGTAAGGACTCCCTTTTGGCTTCGTTTGCACGTCGCCCGAGCTCAGGGTCGCCAGTCAGTCGATAGCGTCTGTATAGTCGGTTTTTCAGACGGATCTTCTCTTTTACCTCGGACGGAATGTCTAAGGTGGTCCGAGAAGGGTCCGTCTTGAAGCTAGTAGCCACTTTCGTGGCTTCTAATATATCTTTAGTTAGTTTCTCGACCGCATCCTCTAGCTGCTGAACGTTATCAATGCGCGGGTTGGGCCCGCTGTTTTGCAAATGCTCTTGGAATTTGCTCCAACTGATGTTAGATACCTTTCGCGGTGGGAAGGTGTCCACCTTGGTACCTATGGTTAGAATGACCGGGTAATGATCCGACGTAAGCTCGTGAACAACCTGGACAGTGCAATGATTCGTTAGATTTCTCACGATGAAGAAATCTAAGAAGCTGTCGAGACGGGATGGTTCGTCCGGGACAAGCAGGTTCAGCCCGTATCTATCCGCCATAGATAACAGGTCAGCGCCCCTCTTGTTTATCCATCTCGAACCCCACAGTGGGTTATGAGCGTTATAGTCCCCTCCAATGATGAATGGAGTGTTGTTAGTCAGGAACCTGCTCACTTCACCTGAATCGAAGTTGTTGCAGGTTCTCTGATACCATGAAGATAGGTTTACTGGACTACCTTCTAGAGCCACTTGGACCGACATTACCTCTGAGGAAGTAAAGCCCGTCGGGGGCAAAAGGTTGTGTCTGATTCCTCTCCTGACGAGAATCATCAGACCACCCTTCGCTCCGCCGAGGCGATCCTCCCTATAGCAGCAAAAGTTCCTCACGCCGAACCGTTGGCTCGGCTTGAGGAAAGTTTCCTGAATCAGGGCTACGTCGATGCCGGGGTCTTCTAGAAACGCCGTTAATTCCAACTTTTTCCCGCTCAGGGAGTTGGAATTCCATGTCACAACGCGCAATGAATCTTTATTGTTCATTGGCGGTTTGATACAGGGCTAGGGCTGCGTTCAGTTGCTGCTGTACCATGGCAGCCATCTGACGCATCATGTTCTCCATCATTGCGGAGAAGTCCGGCAACTGGATTTTTGGGAGAGTGGCCTGTGTCGGGGCGACCGTCGCCTCGACCGGGGTTTTCCTGTTTGTTTGAGTCCCCCAGACGAATGTAGGGGGTGGAATCTTCGGCGGAGTTTTGACCGGAGCGGTTTCCTGTGGTTTCTTGCCCTCCAACCTGTTCGGGGGTTTCCTGGGGCAAGTTTTTGCGTTTGCTGGGTGAGGACCACCGCAGTTAACGCATTTAGCCGGAGTGTTCCTCGGCTTTTTGCAGTCTTTTGAGGCATGGTTCATCGAGCACCTCATGCATTTTGGTGGGGCGTGGCACTTCTTGGCCGTGTGCCCATAGACCTGGCAGTTGAAACACTGCGAGGTCTCACCGTTGGATTTTACACTTTCGACTTTAATTTTCTGGTGCACCAGATACTTTAAATTATATATCCCCTTTTGTGTCTTGGGGAGGATGACGTGTACCATGGCTAGTGGTCCCTTGTTATTTCTCCATCTCTGGACTTTGGATGGAGTGAACCCTAGTTCGACGAGCTCTTCTCTGACCTCGTCCTCCGTGACCGTTTCCACGATGTTGCGGAGCAAGACATGGAGCTGCTTTTCGTCTTTTGAGCAGAACGTGTGATAGGGAATTTTTTCCCCATCCAAGAACGCCGTCAATTTCCTATAATCGGTTGACGATCTAGGCTGAATCTTGACCCCTTCAGGGCGATTCAGCGCCTTGTCAGTGCCGATTTTCTCTTTTAATATGAAGGTCATTACCTTCATGTACTGCGCTTTGCTGCGTAGTATCACCGGCGGGACTTTTTCAGTCTTCGCTGCCGGTATTTTCTTTGTGGTGGCCTCTTTGGCTACCGGGGTTGGTTTTGTGCTAGGGCCCGCCTCTCCGACGGGTCTTTTCTTCGCTGCCTGTTCTGGCTGCCTCTCTTCCTCAGAGGACGGCCTATTCCGTTTGGTACAGCGCCTTTTTCTGCCGGTGCTGACCTCGAAATCAGTGTCTGAAGAGTCTCCGCCAGTGGAAACTGCTTCGGCTTCACTTCCTTCCTGTTCCATTCTGGAAACCACAGGAATTTTATTCGATGTTTTGACGCCTTTTGGCGATTTTAATGGAGGGAAATCGGCCTCGCTCAATTTCCCATCGCCAGCGGTTGTTATCTTTCCCTCCTGCTGTTTGTCGCAGACCGCCTCTTTATCTTCTTTTGGCGCCGGCCCGTTGTTGCGGCCAGTCTCCTTTTTTAATATTTTTGCCGGCCCTTTGGTGCTGGCGGTCTCTTTTTGGGGAGAATTTTCCGACCCGTTGGTGCGGGCGGTCTCTGTCCTTTCCATCTTGTCGACTTTCGCATTTAGCGAAGCCACCTGGTCTCTGAGTTGTTTGACGAGCTCCTTTAGCTCGAAAATAGTCTCGTTTAACCCGTGATTGTCACTACGGGCCTGCGCTAACTCAGCCTGAAGGGCCATGATGACGTCATCGGGTCCGTTGGACGGACCCGGTAACACGAATGCCATTTATGCCAAACAATGAACACAGTAAAATATAAAAAGCAGTAAATATACACAAAAGCAGCGCATAAGGCGCTGTATTGAAAAATTTAAATGCCTTAAGATATTATTTATGATTGATTTATGCCCAAAGACTATCCTATCACTTACCGGCCAGGATCGTCGAGGAAAACCTGTCGAAAATAATTCCAACACTCTCCACTTCACTCGTATCGCACTAAAGCGATATAATCCGCACTAAAAACTTTGGAAAATAGGCCGTTTCTAAAGAAACAACCTAATTCCGGAATATTCTTTATTAGATGCCACGTGTAGCTGCACTTGGATAGTATCAGAACACATTAACCAATGGGAGCGCAGGAAATACGTCCTCACTGTACGAATGCTTCTGATTGAATGGTATTTGCTTGTATTTTAGCGCCATCTTTTATGACCCTGGCTGATATTATCAGGATATTTCCAGCTCTGATTAGCTTGGAAATATGGTTCCAGCTTTGGGTGTCGCCAACCGTGATTGGTGGTGGCCTTCTAGTGTTGATTTTGGTGGATTGGATTTCCTTAATTGCCTCATCTTCATTGTCTGAAGTAACATCGGCCTTCTTCCGCTTTCTGCGGGCTTCTTTCCAATCTTCTGAAGCTAATTATTGGCCGAGTTTTTGGCGGTTTCTTGTTGGATTAGTTTATCTGCTTGTTTGCTGTTAGGTTTGATTCGAGGATCTACTATCCTGTTCCTGTTTTACTATGTTTGAAATAAATGAAATAAATAATTATTTTCACAAATAATCATTTGAAGTTTAACGGTACTTACCGTTCCGTTGTCTTGAAGTTCTCTCGGATTTGTCAATGTTGCAATGCAATACACATGCACGTCACGTGGCGTCCGTACACACACACTTTCACTTTACTCACGTGAAGAAGCTTAATATTTCGCACTATCGTTAAACGATGTGAACCGTTCATATGTTCGCACGAAACATGGTTTTTTAAACAAAACACTAAGTATTAATTTATTTAATTTATTATTATTTAACTTAATTTATTGATTTAAATTTATTTTGTCTCCTTCAATGTAATACAGTTGCACATATACTTATATTTTTCAATCATCGAAACAGTTTTTATACTCGACTTTCAGTATTTTCTTAAAAGCGACCAGCGAACTTTCTTAAATGGCTACTATGGATTCAAAACGACTTCCCTAAAGTGATTTTTTCAGTTAAGGGGACAGGAAAAAGTTACATGGTGCCAAAGCTAGTAAATATGGTGCTAGTGAAATGGTAATTGATTTTTAGCGAATTGACAAATAATTACTATGGTGTGCGATGGTTCATTATCGTGATACAAAAACTATGAATTGTTTTTCCATAAATCTGGACGATTTTCTCGAATGAATGCAAGCAAATAACATATAATGCTGAAATTAAATTTTTCATTACAGTTTAACCAGTTGAAAAGAACTCTTTGTGAGCAATACTACAATAAAAAAGAAAACCGTTAACTTGACTCATTTTTGACGAGGTTTTTTCTGTTTTAGTTCAACTTTAGCACGATACTCGCTTGATTGTTGAGTTGATTCTGGATCATAATCATACATCTATGTTGCATTACTAGTAATTATACTAACCTTAACGTGACAATGTTTTCCAAAACAAATAGTGTTTTCGGTAGAAGACGCGAGACGAGCCTAAATAGTTCTTCAAAACTGATTGAAATGATCCAAATTATATTCCAGTAACATCTTCAAGATCTGTAATATTTAATCGACCATTACTCAGTACAAGATCATTGATTTTGGCAATGTTTTCTTCATTGGTTGACGTGAAAGCTCTTCCTATACGAGAATTTTTATCGCCACTAAAGCCCTTATGAAACTTGTAAACATTTTTTTGACATTCTTCACTGGCTTCATCACTGTAACACTTCTATTTTTGATCCACCAGTACAATAAAATTCTTTTATTAGGCAAAATTTAAAGTAAATTCTTTACTCGATTAGTTAATCTATTTTAAAAAACCGATGACAATTTTTTTTAACAATTGTATAAGGCGTTATAATTTCTAAAACGCGCGAATTAAAATAAAAAGTAAAAAGTCACCTTATATACAGTAGGTATAAGGTAAATAACTTTCGAAAATTTAACGAACCATTCTTCATTCTCATTCATCATTTGAGAGAAAAACGTTCCTTACAACAAGGGCCAAAAACGCGAGGCAAAATTTCAAATTTATTAAATCACCAATTCAAAATCTATGATAAGAATTATAATTTTAAGCTAATATGTATAAAAGCATATTTGGAAAATAATAACACCGGTCAACAAATTTAAACTTTTTTGAGGTAACATTGATGAAAATAGGTGTATATAAAGTATTTTGAATTTCTATATCCGAAAATGGGGTCGGTGGTGGGGAAAAAAAGGAGACGGCATTTTTTTACAATCTAATATTTATTTAATATAAATATGTAAAACGTGTTAAATCAATGCAAATACATTACTGAGGATTTTGTGAATATTTTTTTTTTTATTTAATTTAAGTCACGTCAACGCTCAGAGGCGTTATTTAGTGACTTACCAACACCGACAAACACATACAAATACGCACACAAACATCCATGCTCGCCAATTCATTTTCATTTAATTTTGCAATTAATCATTTAATTGAGGAAATATTTCTTTTATGTACTTGAAACAATTACCTTCTTAGTCCATGGCTTCGTCTAAGCTTAATATGGAGATGCCGAAGAAGTGCCTTTTTTGGATTAACAAAGGGGTACATTTTATGTTTGAAGTACCAGGTTTAAAAGACGCTATGACGACGATGACTATGACGCCAATTTTTCTTACTGTAATATTCTTTTGTTGCCCTACTGTCTCATAGACACAAAAAACATCAATATTTTATAAAAAGTGTGTGAAGTCCTAGCAATTGTGAAGTCCTTGCAATATACCTTCACTTTTAAATGATATAAAGGTATGATACAATATAAAGGAGAAGCAGGTACTTGAGAATGGGACGTGCTAGGTTTGGCACGTGCTTGATTTTGAAATGTGAATGAAAAGGTGTTTTAATAACTACCTAAATCACACGCAAAAAGAGCATTCTCATGAATGTTACAAAAATCACGTCGACCTGTGTAATTATTAATTATAATATATAATAATTATTGTCTTTCCGGTTTAATCCACTACATCAAGTATACATATTTATATACAAAATAGAAAATACTTCACGTATTTAATATTTCCATCTTTGAACCTTGTCCTGTAGTAAGCCAATGTAAATTTATTTGTTTACATTTCTATGGGTTTCGCTGCAAACTTTAACAACAATTACCATTCTTTCCGCCTACCAGCTTTGATAAATATACTAGAGAGGAAAATAATCAATCTAAAAATATACTCACTGTATGGCATATCTTGAACACAAAAATTGAGTAACTTTTTGTTTATTAACTTTTATGTCTCTGTAAGGGATTAAAAAAAATGTGGCAAATTAGACGGTTCAAAAATGTAAAAAGTCTAAAAAATGAGGATCAGAGATAAATCAGAGGCGAATTCGAGCTTCTGGTTGTCCTACAAGTATTTAAGGGTACTACAAGTATCCACCTTAGACTCCTTGTTATACGAAATCGATATGAAAAATCCCGCAAGTGCATGTTGCTTTTACTATAGGTACATGTCGAACAATTTCGAGTATGACAGTTAATCGGTTTCTTCATCGTCATTCTTAACAATTTTATCAATTTACTTGGTATTCCTAAACTATTCATCGCTAACGATGTGAATGATAAGAAGTAAACTATATAAAGTTTACTTCTTTTGATCATGTCAGATGTCTGTTTAAAATTAATAAATAGTACACACAGTACATACCTGAATACTTTGTATTCATATCAAGTAGTTTGCATTTCCTTACTTATTTAATCCTATGCCTTTATATCATTAAGTGTCAGGCGTGTGAAGTTGAGGCTGTCTTCTATATATCTCTCTCAATTTTTTCCTATCTTCTGGCAGTTCCTTAATTTCATCCCATATTATGCCCCTTTTCCCAGCCTCCTCTATTATTCCATCGTTCCATGTTCTTCTTGGCCTTCTTTTACAATTCTTTCCTGGCACTCACGTTTTTCTGTTTATGTTATCTGTTTATCTTATGTTTTTCTGTTCAGTCCATGTCTGGCTACTGTACATTATTGTTGGTCGGATTACATTTTTGATTACTGTTGTTTTTATCTCTTTCGGTATTACTTTTCTACCAAGCAAAATTGTCTTCATTATGTTAAATATTTTTCCGGTTTTTTTCAGTCTACCTTTTATTTCTCCTTCCAATCTTTCTTTGGCCTCGATTATCAATCCAAGGTTTTTTAGCTTTTCACTTGTTCTATTAGCTTTCCATTTAATTATGTTTCTTGTTTTCTTTGGATATGATCATACTCTTGTGTATTTTAATTTTCATGTTTATTTTTGTCAGCTCTTCGTTCAAAATTTCTAAGTTGTGTTAAAAGTTCTTTTCTGTATGCGCTACTGTGGCCATATCATCTGCAAACATCAATTCGGTCAATTCAATCTGTTGCAATTTCCACTGCCTGAATTTTAATGTTTTCATCCTTTTATTTGCTTTGTTTAACGCTTCGTCTACTACAATCGAGAATAACAATGGACTCTGCACACATCCTTGTTTTACTCCGATAGTTGTCGAAAATTCATTCGATCCCTCATTGTTTGTCCTCACAAAGTTCTTGTTGTCCCTGTACATAGCCTTTATTACTTCTACTGTCCTTCTATCTATTTCTCGTTTCTCTAGCGTTTTCCATATATCCTCTCTTTTAATTCGATCAAAATCTTTTTTTAGGTCTATGAAACAGATATGTATATCTTTGGTATTTTTTATTAGTTTTTTGCTTGTTTGCCTTATTGCGTGCCCCTTCCCCTCCTATATCCACATTGTGTTTCCTCCATTGTCATCTCGATTTTGCTTCCTATCCTTTTCTCCAATATTCTGGTCATAACCTTTCCTGGTATGCTAGTTAACGATATTCTCCTATAATTATTACAATCTCTCTTGTCACCCCTTTATGTATTGACAATATGATTCCAGAATTCCATTCCTTTGGGACTTTTACCTTTCTCATAATGTCATTCAACAATCCTGTCAGTACTCCTTTCTCTCCAGAAATCATTTCTGGTGTTATACTGTCTTTACCCGGTGCATTTCCCGTCTTTAATTTCTCTGTAGCTTCATATCTGACTCTCTAACTGACTGTTACACCCAAACCCAGCCTAATACTTTCCTAACACTACTTCATCATAACCGTTTAACCTTTTCCTCAGTACTTGGGCTGGAACTTTTTAACACGTATCCAACAGTGTAATTTCTCTGTAATTCTCACACATTTATGTATCCCCTTTTTTATGTAGTTCAATTTTTATAAAATAATGAATTAAAAATTAAGTGTTGTGTGTTAAAAATTAATGCTAGTAATTTCGACATTTTCGTCGATTAAACAACATTAATATGTACATTTTTCCTTTTTATTTTAAGAAAACAAACCAAATTTATGCTGAAATATATGACATGTATATATTTGAGTAAATGATGATTTTATTTATTTTATTAAAAATAAACAGCGAATTAATTTGTGCACCATTCAACTTAAATAGCCTAATTTATTACAAAATATAAAATTTTAACATTTTCTTGTTCAAAACAGAGACATATATTTTAGAATAAAAAATCATACATTATCAAAATTATTATAATATTTATTTCGTGTAATAAAACGTAAAAACATCGGCAATTACATGTTATATTTTATTGGAATATAATAGCTGTGTTAAAGTTAAATACAAGTCACGCGCACTCCATAATGATTCGCTGTTCCTAATTTAGAATCAACGTTAAAATAATTTACATATTGCTATATTACAAGTAAAATTGCTTTTAAGTGCATGCGATTTCGTTAAAAAATCATTTTATATTTATTTTTTTGTTAAAAATTTATTAAGACATAGTAAATAGCTCATCCTCCATTTACCAAAAGCCTTCTTCTAACTCCTCTCCCCCTTTTTTTCTTTCCATATCTTCTTGAAAAAGTCAATAATATAAAAATGGATCAATACATCAGTCTCTGTCTTTCTAAATCATTCTCCCCTGAAAATATAAATTTGGATGATTCAATTCTTCCTAAAAATAAAAATTTAAATATATGTAACGCTAATCCCTCTTGATGTGGAAATTTGAATAGACAGTTAGAACTAACTCCAATATCAATTATCTGCAAAGGTTTGTCCCTACCCTTTCTGAATATCACAGAATATTTTTAATAGATATACAAACCGTATTGAAGATATACCAACCTTCCATAATCCCACTACAAGAAATTAATTTTAAATTGCGAATAGAGTAGTCCTTCAGGAATTTTTAATGTGAAAAAAAGGATAGGAAAGTACAGGCCGGGTGCCTGGTGTAATAGTCATCATATTTTTTCTTCTATGGTTGCTGAAGTTGTCAACTTAATAATGTATTTAGAAGCGGCTGCTCTAACAATTTACCTAGATTAAAAAATCACTATATGTAATATATGCCTCTGTTAGCGAATATACTACTAGTATCTAGAAAAGAACTAAAAAGATTCTTTCAAAAATATTATAAAAATAAATATTGCGAAGGCTCCAATGCTTATAATGCAGTTCAGGGACTTTTCTCAATCTGGTCCTAGGAGAGTTATACATAGTAAATCAGTGAGTCCAATAGATTATCTCCTCAACGTTGACTTACCTACTCATATTTCTTTGGTTTAGTTTGTTTTCTCTCCTGGCTCTGATCTTATGTGCTGACTCCCTCTGTCCTGGAGTGCAGTGCTCTATCCAAGGAGGTTTTTACATAAATTCGATTGATTGAACAATAGATTAATAACACCTTTAAAAAAGACTGGAATCTATATAGAATCCTAATGCGCCAAACAACCATCTATCGAGGATATTCTAATGGAAAAAGATAGACATTTTACATGTAGCTGCTGCACACTTTATTCGAACTTCTTATATTAATTAAGATTATTCACACATCCCATGGTAGAATTTCGACTGCAAGAAGGCTGAACAAGAAAGAAAATCTACATACTTTAATTAAATTTAACCATTAGCTTGTAATATTTTGTCTTAAATTACCCTTGACTGTTAAATCATTAAGCTTCTTTATCGACCATAGGTTCCGCTGTAATCTTTTTATTAATACCTAGTCAGGGATCAACGTTAATAATACAACACATAGATTATATGAAAGTAATATATGTGGTAAAAGAGAAAGAAACAGGCCAAAGGGCTGCGACTAGTAGAGAAATAGTTAGAAAAATTAGTAGAAAATGAAAAGGAATTGTTAACAAATTCAAGAAAGGGCCTACTAAGCCTGTAAGAATATTTATATTAATAGTACACAATACATAATATTATAAGTCATAAATTATTTTAATGTTTAATATTTAACTATAAATTGACCATTTATATTTGCTATCTTTTTATAAGATTCATAATACTTTTTCTCAAAGATACCCTATGAGTTTGTCCTTCAGGGGAACTGGACTTTTCCAGAGTACGGACTTAATGACCCCGGGACATCATAGTATTTTCCTTAACTCAGGTTGTTATGCGACCCGTAAAGATGACTGAATGACACCTGAGGGCTTTTTACGCACCCCTAACAGAGACTCCCAAATATCTCCCGCCCTCTTGGTGTAATATGAGTTATCGCGGTACGAAGTACTGCCTAGGTGGACCACTTTCCATCTATACTCGTGGAACTGTTATGTCTTCTGCTAATTTAGAACTCCGCCAGCAATCCTATCAATATTTTTTGACGGTTTCTTTATTTTCGCTCATAATGACGATAATGTTTTCCTCATAGAGACTTCTTTTGTAATCCAGAAACTACTTAGCTCTATTGGTATGCTCAAAGAGGTAAAGAAATTAAGTAACGGGACACTTCTAGTAACAGCCGATTCTGAAACAATCTCTACCAAACTGTTCTACTCTCAAACTTCTAGAATACTTTTCTGTCACTGTTACCCCGCATAAATCCCTCAATCTCTGTGGGGTTGTTTCCTCTAGGAAACTACTCCTCGGCCGAGAAAATGAAATCTGAATAAGTAAACATACCAGGGAGTGATCGATGTTATACATATACAAACAAGAGAGGATAATGTTCTCACTCCTTCCCATAGTTATATTCTCTCTTTCAAACTACATTCTCTTTCTAAATATGTTACAGCTGGTTTTCTATAACTCAAAGTTCGTCCCTACATCCTTCAATCCCATAGATATTACAATTGATAATATTTTAGCTACGTTTCTTCTAGATGCGATTCCTCAGCCATTTACCCATCATGTGGTAAGTCCTCCCATGGCGACTTCCCTTGCGATCCTCTCACTCACTATTGTAATTGTGAAGGCTAACATACCCCTCGAGACAGAACCACCGAGAAGCTTTCATACATGGATGCTAAAAACAGGATTAAATCTGTTTGTTTCTAGCCTCTCATACTTATTCTGGAATATAATGTGATATGATGGTACCGTCTGAGTTCTTGTGACATATCTGTTCTATCGAAGTAAAATTCTTACCTCGTATTATCACAGCCCTTATCAGCGGTTCTAATAGCGGTTGTGTTTTTTTTTGTACACGTATTGCAGTATTTTAGATTTTTTTAACCACTAATCATTCTAATATATAAATTGCTGTCGATTCTATATGATAGATCAAAATGACCTCATAAATTGCAGTTTTTTTCAAGATAATGACTTCATATGTAAGTACTTAATGTAATTGTATGCAACTAGTTTCAACAAAAGTAAATTAAACTCTGGTCAGGTAGTAATAATTCATTATAATTAATAAATTATCACTAATTATCAATTAATTTTAAGTGGATTAAATAAAATAAATTACAGATAATGAAGTATTAATTAAACATTCTTAAATAATCTTAGATATTTGGAGATTTTATTTAGATATTCCTTCAGATTTAGTGAAATAGATATGTCTATAAGCATATGTTGATAAAACTAAACTAAACTGACTAAAAGTGTCAATAGTTAATAAGAATATGTACAATTATATTTAAATATATTTAGTACAAGCTCGATAATGTTTTTAATATAATTTTATAATAACACTTGTTTTTTTGAACAGCTGTTTAAAATGAACAATTTCGTCTTAATTTTGTAGTGACAGTCGAATAATGTGAAGACTGTCGAATAATGCAATACCTCTCGTTAACGTAAACAAGATCATATGTGTTTGAAAACTTGTCTCAAGCATAACCTATTTTATATAATAAATTACTGTTGCATTTGTGTTTTGCATCAACATGGTCAGACCAAAGAGTAAATATTTGACACTGCAAGAGCAGCCAAATATACTGGAAGAATGCGAAAAAGGTATGTCAGTAACGACATTAGCTAAAAAGTACGGTGTTGTGAAATCAACCACATGTGCGATAAAAAAGAAAAAGAATGCGATTTTGGAAGCTGTAGACAATACTCTAAATCCTACTAAAAGGCGTACTTTGACAACTTCTACATATACATTAATGGAAAATGGAAGTCAATAAATGAGTTCTGAGCAAGATTTGTTCAGAATTATAGAATAACTAAATTTATGCCAACAACAAATTTATAATGCAGATGAAACGGGATTGTTCTGGAAGCTTTTTCCCGACAAGATGTATGTTTCCCTGATAGAAAAGACAGCTTCAGGATTAAAAAATCAAAAACAAAAATTAACATTCTTAAGCTGCGCAAATGCAACAGCCAAGTATAAATTAACGCCACTTCTTCGGGAAACCTAGAAATCCAAGGGCACTGAAGTAATTTAAAAATCCATTAATTTACAAACATTCCAAAAATTCTTGGATGACCGTAGAAGTTTTTAAGAATTGGTTTTTTTAACACTTTGTACCTGAGGTAAGTTGCGTACATGCAAATTTACATGAATAACAATTACGTATATTAAATAACTTATTTAAAGGTAACAAGATTTTTAAATCCCAAGGGTTGCTTCTGAGAGCTTTACTTTTACTCCTAGTCACCCACCAAAAGAACAATTATGGCATAGGAGAAAGTAACCCCCAACATAATTCGCAAATGTGGATGCAACATTTTAAAACGTAATGAACCAGATGAGGGAGATATTCCATTTTTTGAGAGATTAAGGAAAATAAGAGAATCCACAAATAATGAAATCAACCCTGATAGAAGACATTAAAGTGTGGAATGAAGATTGTCAATCTGCGCCAGTAACTGAATTTTTTGAGGATGAAGAACTTAATGAGGAAGCCGAATATGAGCCAGAACTAGTTCAGCAGCGTGTATCCCATACAGATTCTATAAAAGCTTTAACATTAGTAATAATATGTAATAACAAAATTCTCTTCACGTAAATAATATTTTGGTACTTCAGGGTATTTATGAAAATGCTGTCATGCTTAACATAAAAACTAAAAAAGATCAGAAACGAATTACTGAGTTTTTCAATTTTTTTTTCTATTTAAAGATATGCATAATATGTATAACCCTTTCAATACTATGAAGATTTATGTTGTGTAAATTGTTGAATTGTTATTGTATTCCAAAATACAGTGATTTGTTTTTATTACTTCCTGCATATTTTTTGACCATCCATATCATGAACAGCTTCAATAACATGAACAACACTTTGCTTTTTAGTGTTCAGATTATCGATCTACTGGTTTTCCATTATGGTCATCTAGTTTAGTTGTAATTAGGAATATGGGTATATAAAAATAATCACGTAAAGCGGTTTATAAGATATTGATTAAGGAAGCAATATGCGGTCAATCTGACAACTAATGGATGGGGCAAGTATCACGCTACCATTTTAATTATTTATATCTTAAAAGAAACAAGACATAATTTTCGTGATCTTTTTAACATATTTTCAACAACTTTTGTCAACATATCAGCGATTGTTTGTAAAACTGCTGTATGGTTTGGGGTTTATTTATGTAAATATTTTCCTTCAAAAATCCCCATAAAATTAATCATCTCTACTTATTAATTTTCTATGAAAATTTTAATGGAAGTGGTATTGCAGTTTTCTAATTGCTTATTATTGTTCGTAGACAATTTGAAATATATACAAATCACTTCTCAAAATTATATGTAAACTGTGTGGAGAAATTCTCAATTGTGCACTATGTCATCGAATACACATTTCTGGAGACCCCTCAATACTTTTTTTTTCTCATTTATTTGGGTTTTTCGCCACTGCCTAAAACTCAAAAAATATCAAAAATACCTGTTCTTATTTAAAGAAAGAATCACTGGGTAAAAACAAAAAACGAAACGGAGACAAATTTCTCAGTGATTCTTTTTTGTAATAAATTTTAAAGATATAAAAATGTTATAAAAAAATTTACAAACTTTTAACGTTAACGTTTCGGAGGGTAATCTCCCCCCATTTTCAAAACTGAACTAAAAAATAAATTATATTAATTTGTAATATATAAAGTAATGAGTGAAAGTAAATATATTTTTTTTGTATATGTCAACGATACTTACATTGACAACAATGGATTTTCATGACAGTGGCATACTACCAAAAAATATATATAGGTAATGTTTACTGTGTGATTGTTTATTGTACTGATTGTTTATTCAAATATTTAAATGTTTTTAATTGTATTCTTTAGAATCGGGAACCATATTGAATTTAAATCTACCGAAGGCATAGCAATACAGTTATTTTTATTTAAATTAATTATAGAGGTTTCTTTTAATCTTCTGTATTTTGTTACCGATTCTTTTAATACCGTTTTTACTGTGTGATTGTTTATTGTACTGATTGTGTATTCAAATATTTAAATGTTTTTAATTGTATTCTTTAGAATCGGGAACCATATTGAATTTAAATCTACCGAAGGCATAGCAATACAGTTATTTTTATTTAAATTAATTATATACAAATAAAGGAGAAAAAATATATGAACACGCCACAATCATTCAGACATTTCCCTCAATAGTTTGCTACACATGTACAATAATTTCAGCGCTTCACACCTTTCTTGGAGCTCTAATGCGGAGCCTATCCCCAACTGGTCCGAATTCTTGAAATTGTTTGAATAAACAATGAATTGCCATTTTATGATGGACCTGACAATTAAGATATTTTTCCCTAAATTCACGTTGAGTTATAATTGCATTTTTTAACAATTTTCAACAATTTCACGGCATTCTTTTAGCGTGTGTTTTCCAACTTGTACGTCTGCAATACACAACAACCAAACTGAAACTGTCAAGCTTAATTCTTTTTCAATTTCGTTCCCACATGATATTTTAAGATTCATTTTGGTTCATTCATCATCATCAACATCCTATTTATTCATCCAGGTATCCCCGAATGTAGGTGTCTTCCAATTCTCTCCATTTTT
This sequence comes from Cosmopolites sordidus, assembly GCA_031761425.1. Taxonomy (NCBI): domain Eukaryota; kingdom Metazoa; phylum Arthropoda; class Insecta; order Coleoptera; family Curculionidae; genus Cosmopolites; species Cosmopolites sordidus. The sequence goes on along the minus strand of JARFXV010000202.1, from coordinate 45,830 downwards.
GTCTACTCTGTGCTGTTTTTATCCATGTCAATTCTCCGTGTCTCTTTATGTCATCCACCCATCTCATTTGTGGTCGTTCTCTGTTTCTTTGACCTTCATATGGGCGCCAATCTTGGATTTTGGTTCTACCTATTGTCTGATCGATTTCGTATAACAACGAATCTAAGGTGGATACTTGTAGTACCCTTGAATACTTGTAAGATAACCAGAAGCGCGTATTCGCCTCTGACTTATCTCTGATAAGTCAGATTTTATAGTCATATAGTTTTATAGTCAGATTTTTATATTTTTATAGTCAGATTTATTTTTATAGTTTTATAGTCAGATTTTAGTATAGTATAATAGTGGATTAAAACGGAAGAACAGTAATTATTATATATTATAATTAATAATTATAAGATATTATTGAATAACATTTTTTTGTATTCGTAATATATTTTGATTTCTAAAAAATTGAGAAGTAGTCGAAATCTTAACATTTTTCGGGGAGAACGTGAAGGATATCTGAAAGTGACACGTCTAGATAATTAGATTTGGTCTATAATTGACATTACATTACAGTATCTAGGGCATGTTGAGCATTCCGCTAGCATTATATTCTTTGTTTCCAGGTTCCTCGAGTGAAACCTAAAGTTTGGTCAAAATATGTTCACGATATCGGCATAATATTGAACGAAATCAATAAAAACCATTTTTAGAGAAAAAAGGTGGTGATGAAGCTGATTTGTCAATACATTCCTTAACTTAAACTCATTTCATATCTATACTTCTCTTTTACTCTTGGTGTACAGGTTGCTTATATTTTGATTTCCATACGGTCATCATCCAGACATCGCTTAACTTCAGTTATTGAGAATTTATTGAGATCTGTTCAAGTTTTGCAAAAGTTCCGTTGGTACTGTGTCCAATTTTGAAGAAATTGTTTTTACTCATTTTTAGAACACACAGTATTGCTAGCAACAGTATTGCTAGATTAAGGGTACGCTACCAGTCTCATTACTTTATTTACACACCTTGTAGGTACCAGTATTTTTAAGAATAGAGCTAGATACATCTGCATTATATGAGGGTGAATCAAATATAAACCGGAATTTTACAATTACTTTCCTCAGCCAATCACGAGCGGGCTGTCAGTGTAGGTCGTTGCAGTGCAATGTATTAGGAGTAGAGAAAACGCTCGATGAGCTGTTTTACTCAGTTCTTTTATCAGTACAGCCATGAGTGAGCAATAGGTTTCACCGTCCCTTGCACAACTGGTTATAATATTAACTCAGTTGAAGGTTCAGTATTGGAAGGATACCCTGTCTAAGACCCTAATGTTTGGTTGGGCCAAGAAGTTTAAAAGTGGACGAGAAAATATGGTAAATGTAAGTCATAATCAACGTCTCTGCTGACACCATTGGTGCAGTTCACGACCTTATCACATATGAACGGTGGCTCACTATTCATGAAATCGTTTTAAAAGTGGGAATTAGCTTTGGAAATGCTCCGAAGTTTTTGACCAAAGATCAAAAAAACATCCGATTGCAAATGAGTAAGAGACTATCGATTTCAGCGGAAAGGAGATACTTTTTTGAAGCGTATCATGACATGTGATAAAACGTGGGTGCTTTATTGCTCAGAATCAAAAATGGCGAGTAAGGAATGGTGAAGGAAAGACGAAACCTGCCCTGTAAAGGCCAAAACCCGTCTCTCAGCCGGTAATGTTCTCGTGACCATTTTTGTCGACTGAAAGCAAGTTTTGGTGATTGATTTTCTACATAATCGATGTACGGTTAATGCTGCCTACTACTGCCAGCTATTGGAGGCAACAAAATCCGCTTACAGGGGCAAAAGGCGCAATCAGAGACGTCCTCCTTCTCCATCACAACGTCAGGTCACACACAACGGTTTTGACGAAGGAAAAACTGGAGAATATGCATTGGGAAACCCTTGAACACCCTCCATATAGCCCAGATTTGTCACCCTGTGATTATTTTTTGTTTGTGCCCTTGAAAGATGCACTTGAAGGGGTACGATTCGATAACAATCAAGATGTTATCGCCCAAGCCCAATTGGCTGATGACTCACACTTACAGTTTCTACGATCAAGGAATTCACAAGCTTTCAAACCGCTGGGAAAAAATATTTAGAGCTTGGAGACTATGTCGAAAAATTATTAATAGTTTTTTATATTATTTTATAAATAAAAAATATGAATACAATTCCAGTTTATATTTGATTCACCTCTATATCACATACTATATCGGATGGTTTTTACTGCGTCCAAATTTTAATTCAATTGAAACAACAACCAAATTAGATGCCTTGAAACTATTTATTTTATGTGAATTAAAATTCAATGGCATTAATGTTTGAAAACAATTTCGGACAAATATCTTCCGCGGCTACTTCTTACAAAGAGCATTCTGTCAATTCAATTTCCGACCACTTTTTCAAGAATTTAGTGTTTTATGTTCGAAATTGTCCAAGTTGTTTTGCCTTCCAAGGCGTCAATAGTTACTGGCTTATTAGCATAGATCAAAGGTTGAACATAACTCCAAAGAAAATAATCTAAACGCGTTAAATCACATGACCTTGTTGGCCAATTAACAGGTCGTTAATTGGTTAACCACCCCTATCGGAAGTTCGGATATACTAACAAATATATATATATATATATATATATATATATATATATATATATATATATATATATATATATATATATATATATATATATATATATATATATATATATATATATATATATATATATATATATATATATATATATATATATATATATATATATACTCAAAGAATAATGACCATGGAAGTTCGACAACAGAATTTTATTCAAACTAATTAAATTGACTGTGTTGCCTAATATGTAACAGTTGTTTTGTTATACTTGTCCGAAAACAGTGATGAAAAAGTGCTTCAACTTTAACTTCGGCCAAAAGCTATAGATAACATTTACTGAAACGGTTATATCTTAAAACAAATATTGGATGTTAATTGTCTGTGTTTCTTACAAATTTATTATCAGTTTAGTTCTTATTTCTCAGCCTGGGGGTCTCAGTTCCTGGTTGCGTTCAGGAATATGGTCAATGTGTTAAAAAAATAAGGCTCGTATACGAAACATCCTTTTATTAAAGTATTTTTAATTTAAAAACGAGTATTAGAAAGTTAATATTGCCAGGTAATAATAACATAAACTAAATAATAGGTAATAATATGAACTTAAATAAAGTAATAGTACTTAAATAAGTAAAGTTGTTAGAAATAATAATTTAATTCGATAGTTGATTTTGTTTTTCACTTAAAAGTTTGTTTCTACGTGGATCATAATTGCAAACACACATAAGCAAATTATTTTTCAGTGATTTCGATAGACGATTTCTATATTCAGTATATAAAGCCACCATATATGAGAAGCTTTTTTCACATAAGTAAGAAGTAGCAAAGACGATCAATGTTTCCAAAGCTTCCGTTACTAGGCTTCCGTATTCACCTCGTTGTGCAAGCCAAAACTTATCGAAATCTTGAGTTAAAAACTCTAGTTGTAGAGTTTTCTCGGCCGATATTTCAATAAGTTGGTTGTGAATCTCAATAGGTAATTCAGCAGCTGCAACAAAATTTTCATCTAACGGAAAGTTTATGAGAACCCATCTTTTTGACAAATCATCGTTGTTATCTGGAAAATATTCCAGTAACTGAATTTTCAATTAGCGTAAATGCGTTTTCTTGCTCTCCAACACGCGATTAATAACATAATTTTCTACATCCATATTTTTGTTGATATAATCCGAAGTTAATGTGAATGCATCGAAATGGTTGTTTTCGGCGTATAATCCAAATACCCAGCTTCTTGATGAAGGCATTGACTTTGTCTGAAATTAATAAAATATTTTTTTACGGTCTTGTGAATTTGTATTCAAATCATTCAAATGTGAAAATACCACTCAAGTAAGCCAACAGTAATAGAGTTTCTCCATCTTGTAAAAACTCTGAAAATGAGCTATTTTTATCTGTAAAAAAGATTTTAAATTCATCTCACAATTCAAAAAGCCTCGTTAATACTTTTGCTCGCGACAACCACCTGAGTTTAGTATAGAAAAGCACTGAGTCGTAACTGGCACCCATTTCTTCGCACAATGTGGAAAACAATCTAGTCTGCAATGGTCCGCTTTTAATAAAATTAATAATTTTTACGGCTTCTGACAGAATATTTTGTAAATTTTCTGGCATATTTTTTGTAGCAAACGCATTTCTGTGAAGAAAGCAGTGCGTCCATATGTGGCATAATGTCTTGTAATTTTACTATCACACACTTTTCTTTCTCGTTATCGCTTTCACGCCATCAATACATACCGCAATACATTTATTAAAGTCCTTTTCGTTTTTCGCAATACTTTTCGTTTTATGTTGTTGCCGGTCGCTTTGGTGCGGACAGTAAGAGCAGTGGCCTGCCGCTGCTGTGCCGAAACCCCATTGGAGCGGTAGTTGGTTCGATTCCAGCGCTCGGATGATTGTTTTTCTTTCTTTCTTCTGTCTGTTTAGTTTCTAAATGTTTGTGATTGTTTCTAGGCAAGAGTGTAAAATCCGACAACGAATTACCCCTCAGTCACGCCAGATAAAGCCTGGATAAGGTCGGATGCCTTCTGAGAAGTGTTCTACGTTGGTCACTCGCCAGTCGGTAGGTTTCCTGATAGAATTATGGGTAGGCACATAACCAAGGGTTTATAGCCCGAGGGAGGTGCTGGCCTGGGTTTGTCGGAAGCTGATGACCGTGGTTCGGAACCTACGTTAAGCTGTAGGTCCAGTCGCTAAATAGCCTAGTTGCTGATGCGCCTCTAACCCTAACACTTTACTTTTTTTTTCGTTTTATGTTGCATTAATAAAAACTTTAAATAGTCCTTCGCCAGTTGCACGACCAGGGATTGATTTACAAAATAGCATATTTTCTTTAATTGACCCCTTGCATTCATATCGACAAAACACAAAAATTGCGCCAAGTTCGACATGTCTGTTGACTCGTCGAACTGAATAGCAAAAAATTTACTTAATTTAACCTTTTCAATTATCTGATCGTAAGCATCATTGACCGTTTCATTATTATGCCTCGATATTGTGTCATTTGAAAGTGGTTTTCAACTTTTTTGCTTCCTTTGGACTTCACATTGACCATATCAATGGCAGCGTGTAAAATGAGCTTTTCCGCAGTCATGTGGAGCTTAGACTCCCTGACCACTCTTAATGCTACTAAATAGGATGCTGGTCTAAATAAGTGCTGCGGTCTCATTACGGCTTGATTTGTTGACAGCAATTTGTTAATTTTCCAAGACGAGTGATTTACGATCGAAAAATTCTAATGGTTTGTTTTGTAAAGACGGGTGTTTTGTTTCCAAATGCCGGACTCATTATGAAGGCTTCATGCTTTCCGCGGACAGAACTTGATAACAAACAACACATTGCGGCTTGCCATCCAATGCAATGAATCCATATTTTAAATATGTTTCATTGTACAATCTGGTCTTTTTTTACTGTTTCACCAGATGTAGACGGAGCATTTCGGGTTTTCACACATTTGTCCATTTTATTTAATATTAGTAATTTATTTTATTACCTCACCGTTATTCATTTATGTAACACTGAGTGAGAGAAGAAATCGTAGTATTTAACACTGGGTGAGAGAAGAAATCGTAGCACTTGTTTTCGTAAAACGTAATTAACAATGAAACTGTTCGTCTGGTTCCATTATTTTTATTACTAACACGTATAGCTTGTACGAACCTGCCTAAGCGTGCTCGGAACGAATGATCCGTCCCGCATGCGCGAACGGGTTATTTTACAAGTGCGTACAGGTGGAGGGTGCAGGTTCGAACTAGTAAAAGTAATATAAGAACAAGGGATTACACAAGTTTTGTAGTTCGGTATTTGCGGTATTTCGGTATAAGTGTAATGGCCTATTTATACATACATACATTCTGACGATTCGTCATTTAATACAAAAACAAATAGATGATTCGTTTTTTTTTCATGATTCGTAAGCGTGTGAACACGCTCATAGCAATTTATAAGCCATTTAAAAATAAAAACGATTCTTCATAAATCATGATACTGAAAAAAGGACGAATCGGCTCCGTGTTAATGTACCAATGTAAAACTTTGATAAATGTTAAATTAATATATTGTAGTTAGCGGGGTGCAACGTTTTTTACTTAACTTTTTGGCTTTTTTTTTGGTTTGGTTTACTTAACTTTATTTAGTGGATCGCGGCACTAAAAATATTGAGAAACGATGGTTTAGTTGATTCAAAGACAACCAGAAATTAATTCAAAATGGACTGCAAAGTGGTAGTTTGTCGACTATGTATAAACATATTGAAAGGGTAACATTGAATATTAATCTGTAGATGTAGATAAGTTAAGAATATTCATGTTCTCTGTGTTCATATGATTTTGTGTAATTGTTTGCACAAACTTAAAGTCAATCCCGTTTTGTACCGCATTGGCTCATCGAGGAATAAAATTAGACAAGCCTCACCATTCTTAGGATATTGGCAGATTTCCAGTCACATTTGTTTTGAACAAATTATTACAGTTGATGCGGATGTGACGTTACAAATACTATCCATGGACGGGTTCAGAAAAGGTCAACATTCTATGTGGAAATCAGACAAACCTTATTCAGGTCTTGTTTGGTTTCAGTTTGGCTACAATCAGGCGGACGGTGGTTGACAGTGTTTAAGACAGATTGAAGTGGTTAGGTGGGTTTATCCTTATAGGACGATAGCGTTGGCATCGACATTTTTATTTCGGTTTATTTATGTGTAATTTTGTTATCTCTTTTAGTTAAGTTAGTTATTGGGTTAGCCTATTAGACAATAAAGAATTATTATTACAAAAATATTGCTTTCAGAAAGGATATCATTCACAAGCAGTTTGTTCTAAATGTTGCTGAATATTTTAGAACGACCTTGGAACTGAATTTTGACGAATTTGTTTGTAGCTGGAGTCTGATGATAAACGTATACAAAGATAAACGTTATGGCGTAATAAAGTATGTGGTGACATGCGTTAGTGTTCTTGCGAATTAGAATAAAATAAATAATTCATCTTAAGAGAAAATTTAAATATGAATATATTTGAATAATATATAATAATATATATTGAATAATAGAGAATAATTTTATATGAATTTTAATATCAATTACATTTTTAAGTTTTATAATTATATTGTATTATTAGTTTAAATTAATATTTTAATCTCAATAATTTCAATGCTTTTGTTGGAGGCAACAGTTCAAAACAATGCAATTGCCGTTGAAAATATATGTGTGGAAGTGATTGTTTCAGTTCGTGTAAGAGTGATTAAATAAATTCAGTTAAAAAGAGACAGGGGGTCAAATGTTAAAATAGGCACATACTATCTACTAAGCTTAATATTTCATAATCATGAAATCCGTCCCTGAAAGTCATACTTCTTAGATATTGATTTTGATCGTGGTTTGGGCACTTGTAGATCACGTAATTCAGTCTTTTTCAGATTTTCATTTGGCGATAAACTTCGCACATTCATGCTCTGGGCCTTTTAATACTGCTAAAATTAAACGGTAAACGTTTTAAACTGAGAACTCCAAAAATTACCTAAAACAATCGGGTTTTACCTGGCAAGCACTACATTCTGTCAAAAAAGTACCGGGAATTGGTCAATAAAACACAAAATGTTTATTATTTATCCAAATTTATTGTATCGCCTTCAAAATCGTATCGCAAAAAATTGTATCGCCTTCGGCCACTTCCGAAATAGTACAACGTATAATCTAATTGTCAAAATATTTTTAAACGCATTTTCCGAAATAGACTTCAGTTCTGGCCGCGAATTCTCTTTTATGTCTTCTATCGAGTGAAAACGGGTGCTTCGAAGTGGTAATTTGAGTTTTGGAAAGATAAAGAAGCCGGACGGATCCATATGGAGTGAATACGGTGGTGGTTCGAAGGTATTTGTTGAGTTTTTGGCTAGAAATTCGTTCACAATGATAGCCTTGTGAGATGGTGCGTTGTCGTGATGCAAAATCCAAGAGTCTTCTTTCCACAAACCTGGCATTTTTTTGACGAATTTACTCTCTCAAACTCCGCATAACGCTCAGATAATATTCTTTATTTACCATCTGACCTTCTGGCAAGAATTCCGAATGCACGAACACCGCGATAATCAAAGAAAACAGTCAACATCGCCTTATAACTTTTGATCGACTTTGACGTGGTTTTTTTGGCTTCGGCTCAGTTTAAAGGCGCCATTCCCAAGCTTGTTGACTAGTTTGCATATCAAACTCGTATACCCATGGCTCATCACCAGTTACAATGCGTTTTATGAATTTGGGGTTAGAACCAGTTTTTGAATGCATTGTACCACTCATATGCACGTGTTTTTGATAAAGTCGATTCCACTGTAAGCCTTCTGCACCATTTTCTGCGACTCATCAAACGAAATTCAATTTGCAGTGCAAAATTTAAGACAAATTCTTTGTTCGATGTTTTTATCCATTGTAAAAATTGCAAAACACACTTGAAATGAACTGACAAAATCGAGCACTGTAAACAAAGTAAATGACAGATGACGTTTAAACTCCGCGTTACTATAAAGAACAGTTGTGCCAACTTAGCAATAAAAAAATTATAATCCCTTTAAGCGGGCTTTTCAATTGATCAATTCCCGGTACTTTTTTGACAGAATGTATGCTAAGAAGCCTTAATACATACAATACATATACATACATACATAAAAAAAGACTGAACTTCTTTCATAATTAAATAGGAAAAAATATTTTTATGATCTATTATTTTGACTATTGAAAAGAAATGTGAATATCTAATTACATCTTAAAACATGCAGATGGCCTAGCCCTACACAATCATGACGTAGAAACAAATTAACCAAACGGTCAATTATTTGGATTTCGGGAACTGTCAAATTGTGTAGTACGGTGAACAGAAGCTAGAGCGAAAATTAATTTTTCTAGAGAGGAATTGATAAACATTATCTACATTTTGGGCGCAAGTGATCAAAACTCTTTTTTACCAAGTAGATTTATGCGCAAAGATTCCCTAATGCCAAACGTCATCCTAATGCATTAGCGTTGAAAAGGCGTGAAGAGAGCGATTTGAAAGAAATGGAATATTGATTACGAAAAAAAAACTTGGAAAGGCAGAAAAGAGCTATGAGTGAAAAAAGAAAGATTTTTAGGGTTAGAGGCGCATCAGAACTTCGCACAGTCGCTAAACGTGCGTTCCGAACCACGGTCATCAGCCCCCGACGACCCAGGCCAGCACCACCCTCAGGCTATCAACCCTTGGTTGTTATGTGCTTTACCCATACGTCTATCAGGAAGTCTACCGACTATCGAGTGACCAACGTAGAACACTTCTCCGAATAATGCCTGAATGATTGTGGCGTGTTCACATATTTTTTTTCCTTTATTTGGGTTTTTCGCCACTATCTAAAACTCAAAAAATATCAAAAATATCTTTCTTATTTAAAGAAAGAATCACTGGGTAAAAACAAAAAACCAAACGGAGACAAATTTTTCAGTGATTCTTTTTTGTAATAAATTTGCCTAACGAACAAAATTTGAAAGATATAAAAATGTTATAAAAATGTTATAAAAAATGTTACAAACTTTTAACGTTAACGTTTCGGAGGGTACTCTCCCCCCGTTTTCAAAACTAAACTAAAAAATAAATTATATTAATTTGTAATATATAAAGTAACGAGTGAAAGTAAATATATTTTTTTGTATATGTCAACGATACTTACATTGACAATAATAGGTTTTCATGACAGTGACATACTACCAATATATATATATATATATATATATATATATATATATATATATATATATATATATATATATATATATATATATATATATATATATATAGGTAATGTTTACTGTGTGATTGTTTATTGTACTGATTGTGTATTCAAATATTTAAATGTGTTTAATTGTATTCGTTAGAATCGGGAACCATATTAAATTTAAATCTACCGAAGGCATAGCAATACAGTTATTTTTATTTAAATTAATTATAGCGGTTTCTTTTATTATATATAGGTGATATTTTATATATATATATATATATATATATATATATATATATATATATATATATATATATATATATATATATATATATATATATATATATATATATATATATATATATATATATATATATATATATATATATATATATATATATATAGGTGAGACATCTAGACCGTTAGATGTTAGAGTAAAAGAGCATAAAAACCTTCTATCTTAGAAAGGGCTATTTTAATAAATCTAGAATTTGTCAACACGCATTGGAATCGGGTCATAAAATCAATTGGAATAAATCCAAAACGGTATTAAAAGAATATGTAACATAATACAGAAGATTAAAAGAAACCGCTATAATTAATTTAAATAAAAATAACTGTATTGCTATGCCTTCGGTAGATTTTAATTCAATATGGTTCCCGATTCTAAAGAATACAACTAAACACATTTAAATATTTGAATACACAATCAGTACAATAAACAATCACACAGTAAACATTACCTATATATATATATTTTGGTAGTATGTCACTGTCATGAAAATCTATTGTTGTCGATGTAAGTATCGTTGACATACAAAAAAAATATATTTACTTTCACTCGTTACTTTATATATTACAAATTAATATAATTTATTTTTTAGTTTAGTTTTGAAAACGGGGGGAGAGTACCCTCCGAAACGTTAACGTTAAAAGTTTGTAAAATTTGTATAACATTTTTATATCTTTAAAATTTTGTTCGTTAGGCAAATTTATTACAAAAAAGAATCACTGAGAAATTTGTCTCCGTTTGGTTTTTTTGTTTTTATCCAGTGATTCTTTCTTTAAATAAGAACAGGTATTTTTGATATTTTTTGAGTTTCAGATAGTGGCGAAAAACCCAAATAAAGGAAAAAAAAACTTCTCCGAAGACACCCCGGCTCCCAGCCTTTAACTGGCGTGACTGAGGGGTAATTTGTTCTCGGATTTTACACTCTTGCCTAGAAACAATCACATACAGGTAGAAAGTAAATACAAACAGAAGAAAGAAAGAAAGAAAAATAACCATCCGAGCGCTTGAATCGAACCCACTACCGCGTTAATGCGGTTTCGGCACAGCAGCGGCAAGCCGCCGCCTTACCGTAAGCACCAACGCGACTGGCTATCAGTGAAGAAAACGAATATTTAGTTTGTTAATGAGACAAGCAATGTAATGCAAGTTGTAATTAAAAATCCGCATATTTCATGCAAGCAGATAGAAAACAAAGTAAGCGTTAAAATATCCACAGCGAACAGAATAACTAGAAAATATAAATTTCATCCGTATCATATACAATTGTTTCAAGAACTACATCAAAATGATTTCGGTCGAAGGCTTCGAATTTTGTAACTTGGCAATAGAAAAAAATAGATAAGAACTTAACTTTTTCAAATATATTTTATTCACGGATGAGGCAACTTTCCACAAAAATGCTTACGTCAACCGACATAATTACAGCAGTGAAAATCCAAGAGTCATTATCCCTTTAGATCATCAGCATAGATGGTCTCTTAATGTGTGCGCTGCTATTATCGGAGATCGCCTCCTAGGATTATATTTTTTTTGAAAATGTTAAAGAACAAGTTAATGCTGATAGGTTTTCCATTTTTTTGCAAAATAATTTTGAAGAGCGGATTGAAGAATTACCTTTAATTACCTTTAACCGTAGCAAGACGAATGTGGTTACAGCTAGACGGCGCTTATATATCCAGAATATATATTCAGCATGCTTCCAACTCTGGTGGTCCTGAGCTTTCCTCTGCCATTTGGGTCCAATATACTTAATTATGTCATCAGTCCATCGTGCTTTCGACCTTCTCCGAGGACGTTTGCGTCCACTTTCTATTCCATTTTGGTCCATCTTTCGTCCTATCGCCTCGCTACATGGTCTGCCCACTTCCATTTCAATTGCATTATTCTCCAATGATGTCGCTCACTTTCGTTTGTTCTTAGATCCATGTGCAGGTCTTTTTATCCCGTCTAGTAATGCCAAGCATACATCTTTCCATTCCCCTCTGTGCTACCCGAAGCTTTTGGATTGATTGCGATGTGAGTGACCAGGTTTCACTTCTGTATGTCTTAACGGGAAGGACGCACTGATCAAAGACTTTTCTTTTGAGGCAAAATGGTAGCCGTTACTACGAAGTGTCATCAGGTAGGACGATCGATTCATATATATATATATATATATATATATATATATATATATATATATATATATATATATATATATATATATATCTATATATCTATATATATATATATATATATATATATATATATATATATATATATATATATATATATATATATATATATATATATATGTATATATTTTTGTCCTCTGCAAATTTATTGAACATGACCCGACTCTTCTTCTGGTTTTTTCAAGTTAAATTGTTCTCCAGCTCTTGTATGTGTCTTTGCAACTCCTCTGGGTCTTGTGAAAGACCCGCATTTTTACCTGCTTTTACCCATTATTAGGACTACTGCTTCCTCTCTGATGGCACACAGTGATTAATTCATGTTTTCCCTTCAAATGTCAAAAAGACTGAGCAGTTTTGCGTTTAAATCCTCTTAAATCCTCAAAATTTGCCTTCTGCACTTAGGCCAGTTCCTCATAGCCAGGAACTAGCGGTACCGATTGCGCCTTTAAACCTGACAACATGTGTCCCGGTTTGATTTTAATTCTTCATCAGCATCTGATCCACAACTTCCTGAGCGGTTTTACAAAGTATTGTTGTTTGTTCTGTCTATAGGACAGTAGTGCAACAAAAGAATATTACAGTATGGAAGAATGGTCTCATAGAATTCTTTTGAACCTGGTACTTTAAACATAAAATATGCCCCCCTTGTTACCCCAAAAACTGTAGTTCTGCGGCCTCTTCATATTAGGCTTGGACTAATGAAAAACCTCATAGATGAACTCTTGAAAGCATATGAATTACTAAGGTGTCGCATTTCCTTAAAAATACATTTCTTAAACTCGCATTTGGACTTTTTTCACCAGGCTTTCATGATAACGGAAGCAAGATACTAGGGACGCTGGAACCCATCTATATCTGGCGACTACTGCTAGTTTTTAAAAAGAGATGAAGCTACAGAAGCGAGGAAAAAGTGAAAGGTTTTGTTGCTGTATGACATCACATGTAATATATTTTATTCACATAATCCTTAGTAATGTCATTGCATAGATTTAACACATTTTACATGTTTATATTAAATAAATATTAGATTGTAAAAATATGTCTTCTCCTTTTTTTCCCCACCACCGACCCCCTGTAACAAAAAAAAACTGTACGTGTTACAGTAATTAGCTTATTATTTTCGAATTTAGAACTACAAAATACTTCATATACACCTATTTTCATCAATGTTACCTCACAAAAGTTTAAATTTGTTGACCTGTGTAATCTTTTCCGGGTTTATGACTAAACATAAATGCAGGATTTGGACCAATGAGTCCTCGTGCGAATCAGGAGTTACCTCTTCATCCTCAGAAAGTCACTGTTTGGTTCGGTTTTTTAGGCTGAACGAGTGATAAGACGTTATTTTTTTGCAGACAGTGATGAAAATCCTGTTGTTACTGTTAATTGTGAACGCTAGAGGAATATGCTGACAGAATATCTCCGGCCTGAACTGATAAATATGGATATAAACAATGGTTTCTTTCAATCAATCGATTTATTGCAAGAAGTTTCCTGGATGCGTTATTTGGCGAAATGGTAATAATTGGCCACCAAGATCATGCGATCCAACGCCCTTGAGATATTTTTTGTGGAGTTATGTTAAATCTCTAGTTTATATAAATAAATCCCGAACAATTCTTGACTTTAAACGAAACATTCAGACCACCATTGAAAATTTACCACGCGATATGTCTAAAAGAGTAATCTTTCAGAATGCATTCTATAGACACAATAAATTGTGTCTATAGAATGCATTCCATCAGACGAAGCCGAGGGGGGATAATTAAACGACATTATTTTTAAAACAATGATTTTATTTGTTCTTCAAGTAAATGAAAAATTACCGAATTATCACTTGCAGTTATCATTCTGCCTCTTTTTGAAGTTCTGAAACCCTTATCGGACAATCCTTTATAAGTACGAAGGTCTTTCGAAAAGTTCTTTGCCTGACACAGAGATGGCGCAAGTATGACCAAATGTCCACCTATTGCCCATACCCATTGACATACTCATTGATCAATATTTGTCAAATATGATTCGTTAGTTCGCGAGTTGCGAAGTTTCAGACGAGTGCGTCTAGTTACTTGTTTGTGGCGATCAAGCAACGCAAAGCAATTTTGACATCTTTTGCTTTAAGATTTAACCCAAACGGACATACAAGAGTTAGACTTTTTTCACTTTAAAGGATGATTTCTCATCGTTTTCAACGGTAAAAAAGTATACTGCTGAATGTATATGTCGGGACATCAAAAAACAGCTATAGCCGATCAAATCGTTGGCAAAAATCCCCAATATCATATTAAAATATCGTTCACTGAAGATACATGAGCTGACTGGTATTCGAATTCGAGGTTTTGGATATGAAAAAGCTTTCCGCTTTATATGGGCAACGTATGTTAACAGTCGAACAAAGACGCATTCGAATGAAAACTTCTCAAGAGGGTTTAGACTTTAAGGATTTAAACAAGAGGATTTAAACGCAAAACTGCTCAGTCTTTTTGACATTTGAAGGGAAAACATGAATTAATCACTGTGTGCCATCAGAGAGGAAGCAGTAGTCCTAATAATGGGTAAAAGCAGGTAAAAATGCGGGTCTTTCACAAGACCCAGAGGAGTTGCAAAGACACATACAAGAGCTGGAGAACAATTTAACTTGAAAAAACCAGAAGAAGAGTCGGGTCATGTTCAATAAATTTGCAGAGGACAAAAATATATACATATATATATATATATATATATATATATATATATATATATATATATATATATATATATAGATATATAGATATATATATATATATATATATATATATATATATATATATATATATATATATATATATATATATATATCTATATATCTATTGAACAAATTTATTGAACAAAATGTATTGATACAAAAGTAACAATCACTTACATGGTAAATGGGTTTTCTCCTTACCATAGGAACAGCAAGCGGCATAGATTTTTTTTGTAATGCATCCACTGCACTAAATTTCCGTGACAACTCACACAGCAAACATGTTCATCTCCAATTTGACATTTCAAATATAACAGATAGGCTTTTTTGGCTTCCTCGGATATAGATCTAGCTTGTCACTTGAATATGTGAAAATAAATCGCCCGCATATATATATATATATATATATATATATATATATATATATATATATATATATATATATATATATATATATATATATATATATATAAATATATATATATATATATATATATATATATATATATATATATATATATATATATATATTGTATACGGTCTTGTGGTAATTCCTACATTGTCCAGTCCAAAGTCAGGTAAAAATTATTTCAATGTTCTCATGATATAAAGGAGAAGCGGGTACTTGAAAATGGAATGTACTAGGCCATTTCTGTGAAAATGTGTTTTCATAACAACCTAAATGAAAAACAAATAGAGCATTCTCATCAATGTTACAAAAATCATGTCGACTTGTGTAATTTTTCCCCAAAATGGGGGGTCGCCTTCCGACTTCCAATTTCTACGTGCTGTTGAATCGTGTATCTTTCCATGGTGAATTGATACAATGAACTGAACACAGTGTTGCCGCTATGTTTCAAAGTTTTGACACTTTTATTGGAAAACTCTTTTCAATTTTTAATCAACATTATTAATTAAGTCATCAATTTCAATATTCATAGTAATTATATTAATCACTCGTATTAATTTTTATTTTTAATATCGTGGATTCAATTAAACTGTCTCATAAATGTTAAAGTATTTATTTTAACCTTTGCTTATTTACTAACATTAATTATTTTAATGAAGAATAATTGGCTTTTTTGCTTTTTTTATACCAAATTAAGATTTTTTAATGATAACTTTTATTTATCATAATTAATATAATCTTTTTTTGCTTTCAGGAATTTGCCTATCGACTGATGTCGATTACTTGTTGAATCATATGAATAATGCACGATATATTAGGGAATTAGATTTTGCAAAACTGGATTTTTATGAACGCAGTTTTCTACACAAAACTATAGCTTCTAAGGGTGGCTCTATATTTGTTGCAGCTACTACTATTAGATACAGAAAGTTTATCAGAATATTTAGCAGATATAAGTTATATACAAAGGTAAGAGTATATTATATTAAGTGAACTGGAAGGTAATGTCCTTTTTGCGGGTGTCATTGAATAATTGATTAAATGACGCATTAAATGTACGGTACATTATAATATATTTTTAGTTGTGACATGTCAGTTTTATTTTACATAATATTATTTTATAATTTCCCATTGTGATGTCAAGTCAATAACCAGCAGATTTGCTTATTCGAAATTGTGTATGGATCTCAAATGAGAAGCAATGCAACAGCAACCACATAATATGTATTTATCTAGAAGCGTTAGAAGTATGTAAATGCCAAAAGTGATTTGCTTAGTTCAGATTGGAAGATTTTGAGGTGTTTGATACGTTTTGTTTAGAAAACCCAGTGGGTCCAAATAATGATGTTTTACGGGTAGTTATTGAAGTCGAATCTTGTCGTTCTATAGAAGAGATTATAAGAACATATATCGACCTGGAAAGTTCGTAGGGATTTTTTAAGAGAAAGAGGAACGCAAATAGTTTATGTAAATTTTTATTTAGTCTAATATGTAATTACCGCTGTTATTTATAACTTTCCGAACGTAGTGGTAGGTCAACAGGTTATTTTTCACCTCTTCTTCCGTTTTAAAAGTTTTCCCATTTAAAGAATTTTGGATGGAGCGGAATACATGGTAGTTCGAGATTGCGATGTCTGGTGAGTAAGGTGGATGGGGCAAAACATCCCAATTGAAGCCTAACAAGCTTCGCTGGATCTTGATTGAATCGTGTGGCCGTGCATTGCCATGATTAAATACGACGCCTTTGCTTTTTGCTAATTCAGGCTGTTTTTCTTCATTTGCTACCTTCAGCCAATTTAAATCTGAATAGTAAAGGTCGGTGTTGATGGCCTTGTTGCGAGGAAGATGCTCGTGTATGGGTTCTCTCCAATCCCACCAAATGCAAAACATAGTTTTCTTCTGAAGAATGCAGTCTTTTACCTTACTTAAAACCGCTGACCCTGACAACCCCCGTTTTTTTTTTATTGCACGTTATTGTACACAATCGACTTTTCATTACCAGTTACCATTCGCTTTAGCAGTGGAGCCTCAGATTTGTTTTAAGTGTTTGTTTTAAGTTGAAATTGATCGAATAAATGTGCATTTGTCGTTTTATGAGGCGCCCGACGATTAAGATATTTTAGCCTAAATTCACATTGATTTGCAATAATTGAATTTTTAAAATGCAAATTACAACAATTTCACTGTATTTTTTTGGCGTGTATTTATCCATAATAAAACTTGCACGTTTATACTACACAACAGTTAAACCCAAATTAAAACAAATATGACTGAGACTCCACATGCCCATAATAGGTGTCGGAGTATTTTTCTTAACTATTCACCAATTTTTTTACATCTTACGATTGTTGCGATCATCTTTATCATAGCTTTTCCCTTACTTTGCCTAAGGACTAAAGGAATAGATGGGTTTTTGTTTTCATTATGAAGCAAGACTGCTTTTAGGCTGTATTTCGACCAATCTATGAAAATACGCCACTCGGAAGGTACATGTTCCATGTTAAACTCATTCATTAAACCATCAATATCACAACAGACACATAGAGATCCTTCCATTTTATATAAACTTAACAATGTTACATTCCGTTTTCGGTAAAGTGAAACACTTGCATTTTTATCTAACAGGTTCCACTATTGAAGTCTAGAATTATTAGTAGTAATAGTCATGTTCATCTTCTCCTCCTTCTAACTCCTCTATCCAGATATCTAATAGTTTTGCATACTAGTATTTTAAATGATACACTTGTATTTTTTAATGTTTCAAACGTTTATTATAGATTTTGCTCTACATATGTTCCGTTTTGTTATAGCTACTCTTGAGAAAGCCCTAACAAGGCGAAACCTATGTAGAGAAAAATCTAAAATAAACGTTTGAAGCATTAAAAAGCTACAAGCGTATCATTTAAAATCCTAGTATTTTCAAAATGTTTCACAAGGAATCAACTGCGGGATCCATAAACATTAGTTTTTGTATCTTTGTGTTTGAGACCGCTAAGGTTACTATGTCATCCGCCTATATCAATCGTATCCAATCTAACTTCTGACATATTTTTATATCCTGTTATTATCTTTAAACAATTTTACAAAAAATATTGTTAGTTTCATACTATTTTATAAATATGTTTGAGTAACTAAATTAGCCATGGACCGGAACAAGTTGCATACTATTTTATAAATATGTTTGAGTAACTAAATTAGCCATGGACCGGAACAAGTGTGAATAATCCGACGGAGCGAGGCTTTATGCTGGGTGAGGGAGAAGTTCAAAGTCAATTCGTTAAATTTGTTAACTTTTGAGGTGATTAGATGTGAAGTGTATGGTCTTGCGTTGTCTTGCTGCAATAGGACTTTTTTACGGTTGACCAAAATATTTTTGGCAAGAACAGTGTGTACTCTATCAAGCTAAGTAGAATTCTAAATTTATCGTCTACCATAAGAAATCAATTGAAAATGCAAAATTCTACCAAACACACAGCATGCTTTTTGATAAATCTTTCCCGTCATGACACTGGAGAATTTTATACACTTCAATCGGACGCGTGGCTTACTGGGATAACAGTTCATGACGGATGCTTCTACTACTCTCTGCCATCATTACTATGCCTCGCAAAAGCTGGTTAACGGCACTGCTAATTTTCCTGAAAGTTTCCTTGTATTTGTTCTAGGCCCTACAGCTACAGTTGCAGAGAAAAAATTGGCATCGAGGAACCGCGGGCGACTTGATCTTCCCCTATCTTCAGGACTCATGTCTCCAGAGCTGGGTGACCTGGATTGATACACGGCACTTTTTTCCTCTACTTCGCAAATCTCACGAGCGGTGTCAGTCGCTTTGCAGCCTTTTTTTAAATAACGTCTTAACATACCCCTAATTTACCAACTTAATTCACTCATTGTTTGATAAAAAACACCTTTGACTGGATGTGTCGCAGTGGAATTGCTTTAATAGTGAAGAAGAAATGTATTTGTCGCAGCAAAAAAAGTTGAAATCGGGAGTAGATATCTGCTAGGAGGGAAGTATAAGCCTTTATTTATAAACAAATGAAATGAAAACGTAAATATTTTTGTTACACCTCAGTATATTCATTACAGCATTGGTTCAGGATAACAATATACACAATTCACTAATGTAACTGTTTTATATGAATACTTAGCTTGTGGTATAGTGCATACATCTCTATTTACTCAGCCAGCTTAATAACCAATAATTGTGTTTAGTCCCATTATAACAAACAATTCTATAACAATATGTTCCTAAAGTGTGTAGCTCATAGTTACATATGTATATAAAAGGAGTGATCGAACTCGAAATTTAAGTCAGTATTTTTTTTATATGAATAGGGGAACTATAGACAAAATAAAATAAAGTTTTGTTTTTATACCATAAAAGTTTTATTTTTAAATATATAATTCTAGTTTTTCCCTATAATCATCTTTGGTTTATCATTTGCTATAGTCATAAGTCTTAAAAATAAATTTTAACACAAAAATCAAATATAAAAGATTGAATTTTTTTGACAAAAAACCATTTTATCCATACTGTATGAATGGCATACATGTTATTAACATAATGATATGTATATTTATGGGCAAAATGAAACACGTAATTATTTATTGTTATAACACACAGTTTACATACAAATTTCATTGTTTTCTTTGGCAAGTCCAAGACTGGCGTGTGACAGTTTGACAGTTTCGCTGGCGTGTACCTAGCGAAAATATAGCAGTCAGCCTTCACCGGGCTTAGACCGTGAAAACAGGTCATTACAGTATATGCACGGGCAATCTTCTTTGCCTTTTTGGCTATTAATTGCGTAAACTTAATTGTCTGTAAAATCATCATCATCAAAAAGAGCTTTAGCTTCTTTTTGAGTGGGATGTTTAATTGGCTGGCAATCTTTAATTTCTCCCATACTACGAGTTGAAATTAATAGCAAGAAAGAATTACGATTCTTGGGTTTTCTTTTTCCTTGACCGCTGACAAACTTTCCTTTTGGAAGAGGCATTAGAATTTCTAACAGAGCAGGCAAAGAATATCGAAATGTGCTAGGTATTTCGTGACTTGTTTTTGAAGTTTTAGCAGGAATTCGGGTTTCCTGTGAAGCTGGTTTTAAATTATGTCAGGTAATTCTAGAGTAGTGTTTTGAGTAGGCTGGGTGGTCTGATTTTGAATTTCCAGATTAGCTGAAAGAAGGGGAAATATATCAATATAAACAGGTCAGAGACCTATATTTCTGAACCTATTAGATGCGTTCTGTACAGTTACAGTTTTTTCATGGACTTGATTGAATAGACTTCCAATCTGTAAGTGTGTCCTTCCACCATACGACCTGGGTAAGTTTTCAACTGCTTCGATATTTATTGGTTAAAATATGTTTTCAACGATCCATGGAAACACATATCGAGTGGAAGCATTCGGTGAATGCAGTGTGTCGGAAGGCACAAAATCTTTGGTATATCTATCTTTGGTATATCTATCTTCGGTATATCTATCTTTGGTATATCTATTTTTGGTATATGATAAACATTCAAGACTTTTGTGGCTTGCGTGACCATCAACGATAAGCAGCACCTTTTCTTCCACGCTTATTTTCGCATGAAAAATTGATAATTGAAAATGATGTAGCCATTTAACGAAAATGTTAGCAGCCATCCATCCAGACTCCTGAGCGATTCCCAATGTCCCAATGGGTTCTTCATTTATTAGCTCATTTTTCATATTCTTTCTAGGAAAATCATCAGCATTGGTAAGGCATCCCACCTGCTTTCTACCGGTCATTGCCAAAAATGTCTGGGGCCTTTGAACTGTAACAGTCCAGATTAATCTGCTTTATAGATCCTATTAGGTGGAAAGTTATGGATACTGATTAATTCTTTATAAGCTTTAAAAAACCTCTGAACTTGTGGTTTATTAAACGCTTGGGCCCTGGCTGCAGAAGTAGGTTCTGGCTTACGCACAGAGATATCTTTATTTCTCGTAAGGAATCCTGTTAACTATATTTACCCAGCTCTTAGCTTAGTTTTAGCGTTAAAGTTATGTTCAAAGCTATTTTTTCAGCCAACAAAAATGTAAGTTCTTGTACTTCTGTGCGGGTCAATCCAAATAGGCCAGTTTCAAATAATGTTAAATGGTCTACTAATTATCTTTCGATGGTCGGCGGGAATGATACCTTAAATCTCCCTAAACCTTTAGTATTAGGTGTTAATGTTTTACTCAAAATGAGCACCTTTTCAACACACAACCTCTTCACAACACAACCTTTTCGTAATGAATTCTTTGTTTAACAAAAAAAAAACACAAAATAAATGGAAGACAATAAGCCCCGATGGCAAACACAAGAATGAAATTGACTTTATGATATGAAATCACAAATATGAAAAAATAGTCCATGACTAAAAATAGTCTCTGTATTTAATACATTTACAATTGGCAGCTATCACCGAACGGTGGGAGCTAAGCTAGCCCTCAACATAAAGAAAGAAAGAACGAACTTCATAGTCAAGTTCAATTACATAAAGAATAGAAATAATATTACCTGAGACGTGGAACTTTATCAAAATAAAATAGGAGAAAACTTGGAAGGAATAAGATAAGATATATGGAAAATGAAAGTTTAAGCATCGACTCACATGAATACTTTAGTACATGAATATATATGCAAACACACATTGGGACGGCTTAGGGGTGAACATTAACGGTGAAAACCTCGACCACTTGAGATTCACCGACGACCTAGTCTTAATAGCCGACCGTCTGGATGGTGCTATTATGTTATTAAAAGATCTCAATGAAGTCTCCAAGAAAGTGGAACTCAACTTCGCAAAAATCCAAATTATGACAAACTTGGTACTTGGCTGGGGCGTCTATATCAATAACATCAGAGTAGAAGAAACTACATCTTTTAAGTACTTGGGACACGAGATTAGTATCAGAAGAGATAGCAGGCTCGTGACATCTCCAGAAGAATCGGACTTGTCTGGGCTTCTTTCGGAAATCTGAGATATATATCAAAGTCAGAATTGCCAGTTTGTTTGAAGAGAAAAATGTTCCACTAGTGTCTGTCTCCTTCCAGTTCTCACTTATGCTGCAGAGACTTCAACAATGACAAAACAGACAATTAGAAAGATACGGGTGATACAACTAGCTATGGAACGGACAATGCTGGGAGTTTCTCTCAGAGATCGAATATCAAATACTTTTGATGAATGAAACGAACGAAAGTGATTGATTCCTTAGAAAGAATAGCTATGTTGAAGTGGACCTGGGCAGGTCATGTTGCGGGAGCGGTTGATGACAGATGGACAAAACGAATCCTCGAATAAAGCCCAAGATCGGAAGCTTTTACAAACAGAGGACATTCCCCCGCCAGATGGACGCTGGCGGTGCAGGACCGAACACAGTGGAAGTTCTTAAAGGAGGTTTACGTCCAGCAGTGGACTTCAAAAGGTTGCTGAATGTATGGAT
This sequence comes from Cosmopolites sordidus, assembly GCA_031761425.1. Classification (NCBI taxonomy): domain Eukaryota; kingdom Metazoa; phylum Arthropoda; class Insecta; order Coleoptera; family Curculionidae; genus Cosmopolites; species Cosmopolites sordidus. Next base: position 22,919 of record JARFXV010000202.1, on the reverse strand, counting down.
GGATATTTTATTCAAACCCAATACGTGACGTCTTAAAGTAGCTTGTGGCACACCGACATTTTTTGAAGTTAAAGTCATCCCATTTTATTTTCTTTCTTTCTTAATCGCTTCTTCCATTGAATTTTAGCCCCATGATTACCTATCGGTTTTATTTTTGTAGTTGCGAGGCATGACTTAACAGTAATCTGAAATTAAATATAACATGTATTACATGTTATATGTCGATTTGTCCATAAATATTGTATGTTATTTTACCCACACAGTATAGTAAACATATTTTCTGTTCAGTTTTCATCTAAAACAGTCAGTTTCATCTAAAACATCTAATTTGTTTTAAAACGACATGTTATTATTTGATTATTTCTTAACTACCCATTTAAGTTCAAAGAAGGAAGTATAATTTTCAATAACTTACCGAAACCATAAAAAGAAGTCCGGTAAACAAGTTTACAAGTTTCTTGTAAAAACAAAACTTTTGTAAACCGCAAACAAGTTCTCACCTGTAACACATGAACGACTTAGCGGGCGGTGGAGTCAGTTCGGCAGGTTTGTAAGTGTCGCTTTAGGCACTTTTTGGGTAAGAAAGTATGCACTAAAGCCTGCGGTTTTTTAAAAAAGACTAGTGTTTCATTTTGTCCATATGTCATTTTGTACATACTTTCTCTACTTTTTGGGGCATTCACGGACATTTTATTCACCATAAATTTTATCTAACTTATAATACTACTTAAAAAACCTAGAACTAAGGTAGAACTTTACCTAGAATTTTACTCAAAGTACTCTGAGATTTATAATAAACTAGATGCACTAAAACTAACGTATACATTAGGACGCACAATGCTCTGCTTTGTCACATCACTGAACTAACACAAAGGGCTTGATTCTCTTGAGTCTTCTTGTTAATCCTGTGTTGTCAAGGAGCTGCACCGCCTCGACGTTGACATGTTGGAGAAGTCGTTGTTTATAAGTCCTGGCAATCTTGAATCTGGCTTGTTCAACAGTATCCATATTCAGGTCTCGATGGAGGTTACTGTTTCGTATGAACCAATGTGGATCTGCGAAGTTCCTTAGCATTTTATTCTAAAACCTTTGAATGGTTTGTACGTTGCTATGACTAGCAAAGCCCTGCAGTTGAATTCCATAGGTCCTTGCCGATTTAAGTATCTGCTTATATAACATAAGCTTATTTTGAAGAATTAGAATGGAGTTTCTTTCATTCAACCATTACAGTTATATATGTAATATTATATTTTATACAATAAATACAATAATAATACAATTTATACAATCAATATTATACAATATGTATCAATAATATAAAATTATAGTCTATATTTAATCATAAGTCTTTCTTTTTGATGTGTACTTTTTGGCGTAGCCTAGCAACAAGAGTAATACCAAGATACTTAGCTATATTTGAAAATGCAATCCGTTTATCATTTATGCTTATAAGTACTCCGAATTCCTCAAAAACTGCTGGAAAGACGCAAGAATGTGGTTTAGTAAATTCTACCCCGACATCCAACTAACAGGACATATCCTAGTGGAGCGCAAGAAATTCAAAATAATCTCAGTTTCGAAACCAAACAAACCCAAGAATTTGGCTGAGAACTACCTCCCGATATCTTATTTTCCTGTTACAAACTTCTAGAGAGAATGTTACTCAATCGACTAGACCCATTGATACTAGAACATTCTCCAGTTGACCAGGCTGGATTCAGGTCGTATCGTAGCAGTGTGGACCAGGTACTCAATGCTTAACAACACATATTGAGGCAGAGTTTGAAGAACGGCTGCAGACCGGTGTTGTGTATGTTGACTTGACTGCAGCATATGAGATGATTTGCAGAGAAAGTTTTCTATATAAATTCCTCAAGGTGGTAACATGAGCCTATTAAACAACATGCTCTGCGATAGGTCCTTCGAAGTAATAACACAAAAGAGCAAGAGCAAAATAAGACTCCTTAATAACGGGCTTCCTCAAGGCTTGGTACTCGCACCTGTTCTTTTTAATCCGTATATCTCAGACATGCCACAGACCACGTTAATAAAATTATCTATGTATGGGTATGCCGACGACCTGGTTCTTGCTGCTCACAGTAAAACAATAGAGGAAGCTTAGTAATATATTATTCGAAGACCTGTTTATACTGGTGTATATACTAAATAGTTCGGTGACTGGGGATTCATTCAAAATATGAATAAAACTAAAGTGTCGTGCTTCCACCTCAATAACAAACAACTTGGGGCGCACATGGAGCCCCAAGTATATTTCTATAACAACTCGCTACGTTACAATCCTTATCCAAAATACCTAGGAGTAGTTACTGAGTTCTAGATCGAAGTTATGGATCGATCGAGTTACAGAGTTATGGATCGAACACTTTCGTATAAAACACATCTGGAGAATACCGCACCTAAAATTAACACTAGAAATATTGTAAATTATTAACTTTGTAGTACTAGGTGGGGCGCAAATGCATCTACCCTTAAAAAGTCAGCTCTTAGCCTGGTCTATTCGGTTTCTGAATAGTGCGCTCCAATCTAGCTAAACATCTGCTACGTAAAGATGATTGGCACCAAATTCAATAATACCATGAGAATAATCAATGGCTGTTTAAAAAGCACACATCTACCTTGGCTTTCCACTCTGAGCAATATTGCTCCTCCTACTATCCGCAGAGAGGAAAAACTAGTCAGGGAATACAATAAAATACTACCAAATCCCCATCTCCCAGTACACAATGACTTGCCTGTTGTGGGCCTGCCGAGACTGAAGTCTGGATCCCCGCACTGCTGTTTGTAGAAACACTCCTAGGAGAAAATGTCAACCTTAATGGAGATAATTCTGGAACATTTCGGGACCGGGTTAGGCGGCTCAAGTCATCGACCATACCGCACCCTTATCAGGAATGGAGCTGCGCCGCCACGAGTGGAAGATATTCAACAGAATTAGAACGTGAACATGACATATGCCGTAACTCTTTCTACAAATGGGGACTGACTGGCCCGCCGGCTTATGACTGTGGAGAACCCCGCCAAACCCTTCATCATATCGTGGCTGAGTGCCCCCTTAGAACTAGTATATAATGGAGAAATGAACGATTTCTTTGAAGCCACAGAGTCCGTGTTGGAGTCTATCAATGGCCTCGATTTTGAAATTGAATGTACTTATTGTGATGTGTTTTCGTGTCTGTATATGCATTTTTGTCTTTTACAATTTAATCTATGTGTTATATTTTAATGTATGTACCTGATATTGAACTTAAGTCCATGTAAGCCATACACTAAATAAATAAATGGGTATATGTTGATAAGCTCTGTTTGTAAAGTAAATTAATACAGACTTTGATTTATTTAATTTGATTCTTCACTTTTTTGTCCAATTGTTAATTTTGTTGGCTGATATCTGCAATTTTTCTGCTGCTTCTTCGTGGTCATTACCTACTGCTAATATAGCAGTGCCAGCTGCAAACTTTGATGTGACAATGTGTGTTGATATTAGGAATATCACTTGTGTACAAATGATATATGATAGGTCCTAGTACACTTCCTTGCGGTACTCTTGCATTAATTGTCTTAAGCTCAGAATAGTCTCTTTCTTGCTTAATTCTAAGATGTTTTTTGAGATTCAGGATTTCATAATATCAGAAAACTGTTTAGGTAAATACATCTTCATTTTATGTTTTAGACCTTTATGCCAAACTTTCGCGAAAGCCTGTACCACATCAAGGATGATTGTAGAACAGACTTTCTTTTGTTCTAGTGAGTTTTCTATATAGTGGGATGACTTTATCTGAACCCAAATTGATGTCATCGAGATCAGATTACATTGTTCTATTATCGTACCGACGTGCTATTACGTTTTAATCCACCTTAGTTTAATATCAAATATGAAAGTGTTTTTTCGTGTATAAACTTACTTCCACGTAATGTCTATGTATCTTTAATTAATAAAAAGAAACAAAATGAAACAGTTTTCACACTTATTATTTTTTATTAGCATTAAAACTACAGTTGATTTTATAAAAAAAAGAGTTTTTTATTTAATCTACACAATTTTTAATTACACTTTGGAAAACTTAGACAGAAACAAATTTTACTTAGTTAAATAACTCTTTAAACTATCAAAACCAAAAAAAACAGTAACAATCAGTTGTTTTCTATAAAATCACAATTCATCAAGTTAGAAACTTTCAATCAATTACAAACAGTCTTTGCAAATAGGCTTGCTGCATTGAAGGCACACATGTTTCATACAAGTGTCACATTTGTTTATAGTCTTGCGTTTCAGTATGACACAATTTTCTGGGTTGATTACCCTCCACTTCAATATGTTCCCTTCGATTTTTCGGTGCATCTGGCCCAAGAACCCTTTTTATAGACGAGCGCAATTCTCGTAGTAGACGTGTATTACATATCTCGTGGTAGACGTGACACCATCAGTAACCATTGTACACAACAAATTACAGTCGTGATTGGACTTGAATAGAGCTGAATATAGAAGAGATACCAGTAAAGCATTTAGTTCAATCTCTTTCTCGCGGGACGTTATAGCTTTCTGTTCGGAGTCTGTATTATGGTCACTTCCCACTACTCTAAAATTTGGGTCAATAACTTCAGAACGCGCCAACAAAATCACTCTCTATGAAAGCTCCCAGGCGACTGTTGGGGGGGGGGGGGGGGGGTAGATAAAAACGCGGGGTAATACTACTGCGCTAACACTGGTAACTCGAAATTTAGAACGGTAGAAATGTCTGTTGTCAGATGAACACGTCGGTACATAAAGGTTAATAGAAGTTTTTCGTATTTTTCGATAATACAGGCTATCCTGCCTGTATTATCGAAACTGGCCGAAATATGAGGAAGCTTCATATGACGGTTTGCCAGGTTGGGGGATCATTATGATCTCTGCTACTTTCCACATCAAGTCAAGATATATACTTGATTTGCGAGTATATATTTATGAGGCATCTAGCACTGGTTAATTAACATACTGAATTAATATTAATGATTTTTTAAAAATCTTTTATTCTTTTCAGGTAATTTATTGGGATGATCAGCATATCTATGTTGAGCATAAATTCATGTCCAGTAACAAATTTGTCAATGCTATTGCTATGTCAAAACTTCGACTAATGAACTGTGATGTTGAGGAAGTGATGAAAGAACTTCTACAGTATATACCTAAAAATGAGGATATCGAAATGTGCCGCCGTGAGAAGCCTACAATACCCAGCGAATTGGAAAAATGGAATGAATCCAATAAAATTTCTAGTAGTAAATTGAGAAATGAAAATACAAATAATAAACAAATTGAAAGAGTTTAAGTATTATTACATAAATAACATGTCTGTTATATTAATGTACTGTATTCGAATAAACATAATTATTTTCTTTTAAAGGAATGCAGTTACATGTTTAGTGTTAAAAAGGCTGTAAATGTGATTTATTTTAATGAATATAAATTTATTCTTAATATGTGTTATATTTTTATTAAACATTTATTAATGCTGTAAGGGGTAGTTTAGACTTTAAAAGAAAATTCACAATAAAATCTATATTATCCACCATTTAGCGGTGCTATATAAAAAGGGCCATTCTGAATAAATCCATACAATCAGCATATAGGGAAATTTTATTATAATACAGCATATTTAAAAGCGTTCACAAGGCCAAGGAAGTGAGCGGGGCCAGTTGCCAAAGTCATCGTTGTGTTCCCTAGCTCAAAGCATTTCATTTACTATAGAACACTGGTCGAAACAACAACGAGCGTTCACCATGAGGGCATTTTATCAAACCGGTTCATATACAGCCACTCAGCGTCATTTTCGTACGCATTTGGTTATTCATCGTAATCGCGCTCCTTCAATTAAGTCGATTATGTTGTGGGTTGCAAATTCGAGAAACTGCACACAGGCGAGGTGGTAGTGCGAGAGAAGTGCGTACTCCCGCGAATATTGATAGTATGAGAAAAGCTGTTGACGTCTACAAAGCGTTGCGATCGGAATTTTTGACAGAACAGTCCGACGGATTTTGAAGTTTGATCTTCAACATCAAGCCTATAACCAAGTGGTTGGAAGGTTTCTTGGAAATGGCTGAGGAAAATGCGGATATCGCCCATAACCTTTGGATGAGTGATGAGGCGTATTTTTACCAGTCCGGTTATGTAAACACGCAAATTTTCAGGTACTGGAGTTGCGATAACCCCCAACCTCTTCATTGTGCCAAGGTCACAGTTTGGTGCGAGATTTCCTCATCAGGAATCATAGATCCATTTTTTAAGGATGAGCGTGGATAAGCAGAAACTGTTAATTTTGTGCGGTATTCTGAAATGTTGCGCACGTTTTTCAGTCAACGATGAAACCTTATTTCAATAAGATGGGACCACAAGCCACTCCGCTCGACCTCTGTTTGTCCTCCTCGATCATCGGACCTTACAGCTTGTGATTATTTCTTGTTGGGTTACCTCAAGAATAAAGTGTACGAACACCGACCTCGTACACTTCAACAACTCAAAACAACAATCCGGCAAGAAATTGAGACCATTCCTCAACAAATGTCGCGTGACGTGATGGAGAATTTCAGGAGGCGCTTGCAAGAATGCATCAACCGAGATAGACACCATCTAACTGATGTTATTTTTAAAAAATGAATTTGTTTCTTAAACGCTTATGAAAAATGCAATACTTTTTTTTCACAGCTTTTTCACAAATGCAGGACTGACGGCCGCAATATTAACGGCTGAAAACACTTTCATGAATAATTTTCAAATACTTGCTGTTTTTTGATTCTTCGTTAAAAAGTAAAGCCGAAAGTTACCAGGTTACCATCCTATGGAAAGTTCACCCGAGTTTAATTGAAGAACATTAGATGGTTTGATCAGATCCTGAGAGATGGTTAATTTTACCGAAGCACTAGACAAAGTGTGGTTCGTTAGGCAGTGCTGTGTGATATTCTTACGCATTTGAGTACAACGCTAAACTAACATATACAACACTTTATTAAAACTGCCAAGGACCAACATAAACCTGCGTGTTTCTTAATACGCTTTTATAGTTGCAGTCATTGTTTGACAATTACATTAAATAGTAGCATGATCTTGGCAAAGATAATGTAATTGTTTCGTTAGTAATTTGTGCAGTGCTGGGTCTATACAGGATGATCTCTACTGGTAATAGTAGAAATCAAAATAATACAATTTAGTCAAAAAATGTGCTGGCAAATGTTAGTCATTAAAAAGATACAGGGTGTTGAAAGTGAAACTAAATTTTCGAAAAATTGAGATAATTTTTAAAAACAGTTGAATATATCAAGTTCAAAATCGGAGTAGTTAGGTTTTAAAGGTGACAAATCCGAATTTGGTACTTGTTTGAGCCTAGTTCCTAAAGGGTACTTGCTACCTATTTTATGAAGAATTAACTCGCTCAAATTTTTTACACTATAAAGCTGGGAATATTTTGACTTCAAAATAGAGAAGAGTCATAATTCACAAGTAAAAAAGGTACCCTTAGACAATATCGATATCTCAGGCCGTTTGTAAGATATTCGTGTTCGAATATTCCATCGCACATCTTGTCGATTGCTGAAAAATGTGCAATACACAAAGTGTGCTTTAAATGTTGTGTACAAATTATTACGTCTCGATGACAACTGTCATTGTTTTCTATCTCTCCTATTAAACGTAGGTGTAAATAAATTTCTCCAATCTTGAGTTGGTATTAAATAATTTGTAAAAAATATCCATACTTATCAAATTCCTAACCGTGATTTAAGGGATATGCTGTGCGTTTATGTACAAGTCAATTACAATAGTCGCGCTGCAATTAGAAGGTATGAAAAGCTCTGCCCAACCAGAATCATCCCAGATCGACACATTTTTCAAATAATTTCCAATCAGTTAGGCGAAACAGATTCGTTTTATTACAACAATCATTAAGAACAAGAAAAGGGCATTTTGGTTAGTATCGCGGAAAATCCTGAACTAAGCACTAGGTGTCCATTCCTACCATCTTCCTACCAGCTTCCTACCATTTCTCACCTGTTCAAAATTTATTGTCTACTACATAAAAAAACGAAAACCCCATGTTTTTGAAAAAGATATTGTTTACTGACGAGACAACTTTTACCAGACGCGGAATTTTTAGCTGGCGAAATAATCATCAATCTTCAATTAACATTTGGTGATGCATTATCGACAGTTTTGTAATCGAGGCATTCGAGTTTTCGCAAAGCCTGAATGAAGATCAATATGTGCAGCTTTTAGAAAAATATTTATTAGACCTTTTGGACGGTATTCCTCTAAATTTAAAATAAGACATGTGGTTCATGTAAGATGGGGCGCCACCGCATTTTACTGTTGCTGGGCAAAATCATTTGAATCACCGTTTTCCACATCGATGGAACGGGCGGGGTGGTGAATTTCCTTGGCCAGCTCGTAGCCCAGACATTAATCCGTTTGACTTCTATTTGTGGGGTTATATGAAGTCTTTAGTTTTCCATGAATAAATCAACAAGCGGCCAATGATATTATAAATGAAGAAAACATCTTTTCAAATGTGAAGCGTCACTGAACAAAGAATCTGCGAAAGTGTATTGAGGTAAAACGGTGGACATTTTCAACACCTATTGAAGTAAATTTCAAAAAAATTGTTATTTTAAATAAAGTCCGTTGTATTTTTGACATCTTAATGTTATTTTTTTCCGGCGTGAGATATCGATATTGACCAAGGGTGCCTTTTTTATGTGGGTATTATGACTCTTCTCTATTTTGAAGTCAAAATATTCCTAGCTAAAGGTAGGTAGCAAGCGCCCTCTAGGAGCTAATTCCAAACTAAACCAACTCAGTTAGTACTCAACTTTGAATACCAACTCAAACTAGTACCAAATTCGGATTTGTCACCTTTAAAACCGAACTACTCCGATTTTGAACCTGATATCTTCAACTGCTTTTAAATTATCTCAATTTTTCGAAAATTTAGTTTCACTTTCAATACCTTGTACCTTTTTAACTAATATTTGATAACTAAATAATAGTAATATTTAATACCTAACATTTGCCAACACATTTATTGACTTAATGCTTTTATTTTGATTTCTACTATATACCAGTTGCTATATGGCGGATAAGTTATGGAATACCCTGTATAATTCAACATTTATCATCTATTATAGAAATATATAATGAAGAAAACATTTATTTCCAAAAAATTACATTTAATCAATATAAAATGTGCCTTTCTATCGATGACCTTTCTCTATCTCCCCGGTAGCTGCATAATCTTCCGCTCATAGAAGTTCTGAGGTTTCTCGCTGAAGAAATGATCCAGGTGATTTCTCAAGCTTTCCAAGGAAGTAAAGTTTATACCCTCTAAAAAGATTGTAGTCGGATGGCGAAAGTCGGTAGAATACTGTGGATAAAAGTAAAAGTTTGTATCATGTGACCAAAAACATGTGTGGTCTAGTATTATCTCAATGTAACGCAATGTTCTTTCTGCTGGGTAATGCAAGCCGCTTCTGTTTGACTCCTCGCTTTAATCCACTTAGTTATGAACATTACCTCTCTGAATGGTCTGGTTTTCAGGTAATAAACAATTTTCTTCCAGTCCCACCAAATGCATAACACTTCTTCGGGTGTAAACTGGCCTTTTCGCTGGTTGAAGGGATATCTCCGCGCTTACACCATGATCTCTTACGCTAAACATTATTATACACAATCCATTTTCATCACCCGTCATTTCATTTCATTGTGCTTTAATAGAGAATCGCAAGAAGAAAAATTGACGTAATCGCCTTGATACTGTTGACTGGCTGATCCAAGAATATTGCTGATCTCGATCTCTCTAGTTGTTCTATGCCGATCACTTTCAATTAACGCAAATATTTCGTTACCATCAACCTTGCCTGGTCGTCAAGAACATGCTGCCTATCTAAGATTAAATTTTTTTTACGTAACTTCTTAAACCGCATACCGCACATGAAATCGTCAACGGCATCCTCACTGCACAACAGCATATGTGGTGTCTTCTTTTGCGTCTGCGATGCATTCTTGCCTTTTCGGAAATAGAAAAGTATATGTCGAAAATGTTCCTGATTTTCGGCCATATTAAATACTTGACAATATTTAAAAAACAACTAAATAACACCATTTTTTCCCAAGTATTCGGTGAATTTCCTTCTGTCAAAAATCAAAATTTTACATGTGTGAAGTAGATATATGGACTAGGTTTTGCCCATTAGCGTCAAAAACGGGGGATGAACTTTTATCTCAACACAATATATTTCATTTTAAATCTAGCATAGCAAATGTACGTAATAATCCTGTACGTATTAATTGTTTTTTAATAAAATTTTAATATTTTTTGAAATAAAATTTAAATATTCTTTGTTCAATATATGTTCCGTAGGAAGATATTTATA
>JARFXV010000202.1:0-5000 GCA_031761425.1 Cosmopolites sordidus | reverse complement strand
TGCGGAGAAACCCAGAAAGCTGAATAATAAGAATCATGGAGGGATGAATAGGGGGTAGCAAAACGAGATATTGTGAAGGTTAGACAATGTAAGAATCCGGATGGCGGGAAAGGTTGAAGGAGATCAAGGCTTACTGACGAGCTTTAGCACCACAGAAACCAAAATAAAGAGATTTATTGTAAAAGTTGGTTTTCCCTATCTGTTGCACTGCATTGTGGACCACTTTTTTTGCTTGTTAGGAAATTATCTAGTTGATACTACCTGTAGGTTTTTTGTTTTACCTAAAAAAACCGAACATATGGGTTTTACCTCTTCTTTTCCAAAAACAGTTTTATTCCAAAACAATGTATTTATTATACCAAAAATCCACTTTCTCTGAAAATCCAATACTAAAGTAACTGAGGATGTCTAATCCATATATGCAGTGAGTTTACATTAATAGCAAGTTATTGATTTTAATTAATTTTATTGTTGTTTATAAAAATATTACATTAAAAAATACAAATTAACAATGACTTCACTGAATTTAATTACACCAAGGATAGTCGCCTTTTTTATAAGGCGTTAAAGGTAAATCATACATAAAGGGAAATAGCTTTTTGTCTTTTATATTCGAATTTCCTTGGATCTCAAAGTATTCTTCTCCAAAGAAATGTGGCAAAAACATCACTCCCATTTCATATGATCTAATATAGCTTCCTCCATCTTTTTGTATATTACCACCCCAAGCAGACTTTGAGAGGTTAGCGCTGGTTAAGAGGAAATATGCTAGTTTGCCCAAGTCAGGAGACACTCTACAGTAGGATTTAATATGAGGCATGGCTCTGGTTCGATTTTTTGTGTTAGCAATCCATTGGCTGAAAATAAGAATCTATTATATGAATACTGTTTTTACTAATTAATTATTGTTAAGTTAAATATATAAGACTGCTGTCTTATATATTTAACTTCCATTCGTTTTGGTAGTCAAGCTTTATATTTAAATAAACATGATTAGATTTAATAGCTTTTTAATGATGCTGATAAGTTTGGAGAATCTTGTGCTCCTACATAGAAAACCTTTTCTATGATAAGCTATTTCTGAAAGTAAGCGTTTAATTAAACCTAAAATCAATTGTTCTATTGGAACCTTCGGTGTGAAACCCTAAACTCAAAGAGATTTACCACTAAACACCAAGTCACTTTTTGAAAACTTCTCGACGCACGTTTCGCTAACAGTGTTAGCATCATCAGGAGATGATTTAATCAGATTAAAAGTCGTCGAGAAGTTTTCAAAAAGTGATTTGGTGTTTAGTGGTATATCTCTTCGAGTTTAACCTAAAATGTTATTTTTAGTATTATTTCAGTTTTATGTGCTTTCCATTGAGACTATAAAAGAAGTTAAGCTCGGCGTCATGTTGACACAAAACTGTTTATTAGCCTATTTATTGAAGAAACTAAACCCAAACATATTCACGCGTATTGTATGTGATGATTTTATGTGACCGCACTAAGAACTGTCCTCTTTTTGGGCGGGGTATAGCTAATATCATCGGCAACTTTATTAGCTGTGTCCATATCAGACATTTTATGGAAATAAAATACAATTATTAATAAATCGAATGCAATTCAATAAATGAAAAAACTTAGGACAGTGTATGGAGAATTGCTGCCGTCAACCCTGTGTTTCTGCCGAACGGCAACCTGCCTATCATCTGGGTTTTCATTGGTGGTCTAAATCGGCTTGACCGATTCTCGCCAAGAGCGGGAGCGCTCAGCGTTTCTGGCTAAAATATCACGTGCTGATCATGCGTTGGTCTTTGTTTATGTCGACTGTCTTTCTTCGGTGAATAGACTTTATATTTATCTCTTCTTGGACTGGCCTATACTTTTCTTAACAGTTTCCTTTCATACGTGTCAAGCATTTCCTCAGTGTATTTAGTTAAGGACTTCGTTTCGTTTCCATATATGACTACTGGTCAGATAAATGTCTTATAGATTGTTATCTTTGTCTGTTTTTGAACAAGTTCGGACTAGAGTGTTTTATGTAGGGCATATAAGGCTCTATTCCCGTTAGTTATTACGTGCCCAATTTCCTGTTCGATATCATTTGTATTATTTACGACTCGAACCGTCCAGTTTTGTCCCCACTCTCTCATTCCTGTAATAATTCCCTTAATTTTTTTAGTGTTAATTTCCAAGCCAATTTTGAGTAGGTTCTGTTTTATTCTTTCATAGGTATCCTTCAGTGCTCTCACGGATCTTCCTACTATATTGACGTCATCTGCATACACTATTATTTGCAGTTTTTTGTTATAATGGTACTTCTAGTATCGATTTGCATTTCTGATATTACTTTATATAATGCAACATTATATAGTATAAGGACCAGTCAATTTTATTGCCGAAGATTGCTTGTGTTATATTAAAATCATCAGTTAATGTTTTATTGTATTTTCATTCCTCCCATAGAGTTGTTCATTGTCATTTTTATTAAACTGATTAATGTCATTGGTATTCCCATCTCCATCATGGCTTCTTACTTTATTTATATTTTTCGTTTCTCTCTTTTCAAACATTTTTTTCTCATGATGTTTCACCACTAATTGCAATACAGAAGACTTAATAATCTCGACACACAAAACCAATAGCTAGACCCCGAGGAATAACGGTTTTCGTAATAGCGGTGTGCAATATATATATATATATATATATATATATATATATATATATATATATATATATATATATATATATATATATATATATATATATATACTCTATATATATATATATATATATATATATATATATATATATATATATATATATATATATATATATATATATATATATATATATATACTCTATATATATATATATATATATATATATATATATATATATATATATATATATATATATATATATATATATATATATATACTATATATATATACTAGTAAGTTAATTGAAGTTAATTGTAAGTTAATTGTAGTAAGTTTTTTGCCTCTAAGCACAAGCAGTAATACTGACACATAATCGCTAGATAATTTTGTTATAGTCACAGGACAAAAGCTGTTATTTTGTGACAAATAAGCTATAACATTGATAAACCGATTCCTCTGATTTAGTTATTACCAAAACTGAAACAGGCGAGGAACGAGTTCAGACATAATTTCCGACATCCAGCAGGTTTCGACCGAGTACTTCAATTTGACGACCACTTTCAAAATTGTAAAGGGTTGTCTAATAAGAGCATCAGAATTTTAAAATGAGATACAATGATAACTGCGAGTAATAATCCGGTAATCTATATTTTATCTTGAGGAACGAATAATGGTAGTTTGTTTTGAATATGATGTCATTCAAATGTCCCTCTCAGCTTCGTCTGCTGCATTGCATTCTGAAAACTATATATTGCATTCTGAATTCTATCGCGTAGTATATTTTCAACGGTGGTCTTAAGTTCATAAATTGTTTGGGGCTTATTTCTATAAACAAGAGATCATCTGGTGGCCAGTTGACATCGCGACGCGTTACCATTTCGCGAAATAAAGTGTCCAGGAAACTTTTTTTTTTAATAAATCGATTGTCTGGTGAGATATGTGATAAGTCGCACTGTATTGTTGAAAAAATATTGTATGTATCCACATTCTCAGTTTAGGTCAAAGATATTCTTCACCATTCACAGTAACACGATTTTCATCATCGTTGTCAAAAAGGTCATATCATTCCTTCAGCCCAAAAATCGCACCAAACAGTGGCTTTCTGAGGATGAAGAGGTTTGACACTTGAACATTATCATCGGCCCAAACTCTGCAGTTGTTTGTTTTCAAACACATTAAGCCCAAAGTGCGCTTCTTGAGAAAAGATTAATTTTTCCCCAAAATTGCACCAAACGAAGCCGAAGACGAATTGTCATTTGAATGACATTTTCAAAACATAATGCTATTATTTGTTCAAGATAAAATCACAATTACCGGATTATTAACCATTTATATTATTTATCAGGTGTGTCGGTAATTCCTTTCCGGTTTTTTCACTAAAGAAAACAGGTTATTTACAATGGATAGTTAAAATGTATTTATTCAAAGTATTGGCCAATTTGATTCTATACATTTTGCCCATCTCTCAAGCAATTTATGGATGCCATTCCAAAAGAACAGTTTCTCCTTTGAGCTAAACCATTCATCGAGCCATTTTTTAACTTCTTCGAAATCGGCGAAGTACTGCTCTGCAAGCGTGTGCCCATCGATGCGAAAATGTGGTAGTCGGATGGAGCCAGGTCTGGAGAGTACGGCGGGTATGATAAAACTTCCCATCCAAGTGATTTCAACACTTTGACTGGTTTTGCTGTATGGGACGGCGCGTTGTCATGCTGCAAGATCACCTTATCATGTCTTTGAGCGTATTGTGGGCATTTTTCGATCAATGCAGAGTTCAAATTGATCATTTGTTGTCGGTAGCGATTAGTATTAATTGTTTCTCCAGGTTGCAACAGTTTATAATATACGACTCCAACCTGGTCCCACCAGACACATAGCATGGTCTTGCAACCAAAGCGATTTGGCCTTGCAGTCGATGGGTCGGCTTCGCCAGGTGATAACTATGGTTTTTTTGACATGGGATTTTCGAAATAAATCAATTTTTCATCACCCGTTACTATTCAAAGCAGAAATGACTTCCTGCCATACCTTTGAAGCAGCATTTCACTGACGACTTGTGACCAACTTGTGTTGGGTCTTTATCCAATAACTTTAAATTTATCCATAACCGTTTTCGGCATACTAGGTCGTTATTTGCCTTGAACGTTGAAATCACCACATTTGAATTGTTGAAACCAAGTTTCACATGTTCTTATGGTTGGAGCATGCTCACCATAACTCTCCACCATCAAACGATGACTTTCAGCGGCTTTTTTCTTTTGATTTGATGATGCACGTTTTTAGACACAAAACTCGACATTTTCAAAAAATTATAAATCTATAACGCTGTTATTTTGGCGGAATGTAACTTGG